>WEKY01045563.1:15397-25468 GCA_013390045.1 Picathartes gymnocephalus | reverse complement strand
CAAATTTTCTTTGTCTTGATTTCTTACATTCCCCTCTTCTCTCTCAGCCCTCACCTTTCCATATGTTGCAGTAATCAAATAGCTCTTGGCACTAAAAACCTCCTGAGCAGTTACTGAAATATGCAATTTCAGAAGCAGGTTCTTGGGTAACTTCTTGTGTCATGCTTACAATAATATTTACTCTAAAAATTTTGGATCTTGAAAAAACTTAATACATAATGCCATTTTTGCCTCATTTCTATACCTACTGATTTCTACTGAGTATAAAAATAAATAGACAAGATTCCCAAAATCCAAAATTACTCTTTTTCTTTGGTAGATTTTTGTATTGAGCAGTTAGACAAAAAACACAGTTATTGATAATTATTTATCCTTGTGTTCACACTGTGAATTGGGAGCTTGACATCTTCCTTTAGGATGAGGTCTCCTCAAATTGGCCAGTTCTGCATGGTTTGCTTATTTTTTTCTCCAATTCTACTGAGTTAGGCTTAGTTGTTCTAAGTTAAGCAACGCTGTGCTTATACAGTACAGTGAGTAACCATTTACTTGGAGCTATCTGAAACTTGTTCTTACATCTGCTCTAATGAATATTGTTGTTTTTAGTGCAGAATCTGCACTAAAAGGAGTCTGAATGTATCTTTGAATTGCTCTGAAAGCAATTAACATTTTCTTGAGAGGCTGAAAACAATGACTTTTGGAAGCAAAATTAGCAGCTACTGGAATTCTTTTGTTCCTAGCCCATCATGCTGTTCATTCTAAAAAGTGTTTTGTGTCGCTGCTTCAGAGTGATTCATTATACCTAAGAAGGCTTGTTTGTGGTCCATATTTCTTAGCATTTGGATTTCACAAATACTGAATTTTGCTTTTAATCCTTCTTTCCCAAAGATTTGGCAGAAGAAGAGAGAGAACACAGCTCCATATTTGCATTGACAGCGGTCTTAGGAAAAATATGCAGATTTGTGAAGAATTAATTTGTGAAGAAAAGATTGTATTCAGCTCTCCAGTTTGATTTCCTTTCTCTCTAAAAGAAAAGCTATTTTTAAAAAAGGGGGGGGGTGGCAGGGAGGGAGGAAGCATAATTATTACAGTAGAATAATTTGAAAAATACCTTAACAAGAACATTTCCCACTTCAGGAACTTCTTGTGGCCTGTTTAAGTTCATGACACATCTGTTTACCAGCTCCTTCTATTCTTTAATTTCCAACAATGTTGCCAGAAGCCTAGCTTGTTGTCCATCTCCCTTCAACACGTAGCAGGTTTTATTTGACCTGATAAATAATTTATATGAAGCATAAGAAAATCTTTGTGTATGTGACTCAGTACCTGTTTTACCATTTCATTTGCTCATTGCCTGAACAGGAGTATGATCGTGGGCAATTCCTCTGACTTAGAATTTGGGAATCTCTTTATTTTGCTGTGTTTTTTATGGTTGGAGGTTTTCTTTTTTTTAGTTACAATTTTCTATTCTGCGACTACAGGTGTTCCATCCTTCCTTTTACTATTGCTCATTTTGTCCTTTTGCATTATTGCTGTAGCACTTCACAGTCTGAAGCTGTTGTTTTGGAGCTCTTTCTTAATCTAAATTTGTGTGTCCCGGAATTCATTCCATCTCAGATTGAAATCTATGTCTCACAATGAGTTTCATAATTACAGATAAGACTCACGAATTTTAGATAATTACAGACTTCTGAAAAAAAAAAAAAAACCACCTCTGTTGCAACATTAGGTGATATCTGTCTTTCAGAAGTTTCATGGTTTTGGAAAAAAACATACCTTCCTGTCTCAGCTAGGGTTAGTTTCACACTGTTAAAATTGTTTTACGTATAACAGTAACTCAGTAATTTAGCTCTTTGCTTCTTCTTTCTCAATTCCACTACATCCATGATTGAAGTTGTAAAGTGTCCAGTGAATTTTGCCTGTCAAATGGCTTTACATGCTCCTGTTTTCTCACTACCAACATTATCTTACCCAAACCTCACTTTTTATGTTATTCCTGTCCTAAGTATTTCCATGGATAAAATATTTTACAGAACAGGATTTTAGCTAATCCTCTAGTCAGAAGAGATTTATTAGCCTTGCAATTGTGAATTCAGTCATGGGTTCAGTTCTCAGCAGATTCCCAGCGTCCCTAGGAGAGGCTCTGGTCATTTCTGTTAAGACCATAGTGTATTCTTTGAAATGTCATGGGCTGATCGTAAGCCCCTCAAATTGGGATAGTCTCTTTCTTGTAGGACCCATCAGTCCTACATCTAGAGGCCACGTGAATTTTAAGTTCTATGTACTTTACTGTCGTGTCATGTAGTCATTCCAGAAGAGCAGAATGGCTTAACTATGAAACTATATATAATGCGGGAGAGATTTCCTTTTACGGTAAGCCTGACAGCATTCATAAGGAATAGAATAAGGAGTTTATTATGATGATACACAATTAATACAAATTAGACATTCAGCTGATGATTTAATTTTTCTGATTAAAAATCTGTCACAATTTTTTTTGTGTTTTTTTCTTCTGTAGTTCTCAATAGTCCTATTCCCACTTATAATGATAAACAAGAAAATTTAATTGTGTGTTTAAAGTATGGTTCTTTAATTTTTTTTTTTCTTGCAGACATAAATCAGATGTTTATTAGGGTGACCCCAACTTGATTTAACAGGTCATTACAGAAATTATGCTTCTTATAATTGCAAACCTCTCTTAAATTGCAGTTTTTAAATTGAGATTGGAAATGGTGTTTTCCATCCTCTGCATCCACGTACTGTATTAGGGAGAAGAAGAGAGCTATTATATTTTATTTCTTGCTAGAGAAAGTGTAAAGAAACTGATAGAGTCAAAGTTTAGGAACTTGGTTTGTAACAGGATAAACACTCCTTTCCCTGTGCGCTATTTCTCAGTATTTTATAAGAAGCAAGACTATCTTCATCTTAGATGTCTGACAAGCACAAGATGTAGAAAAGGAGGAATGAGTTATAGAAAAGGCTGGTGAAGAGCTGTGAGAAAGGCTGAGAGAGAGGTGAAGTGACTGCTGGTGAAGGACGGTCGCAGAGCATGGGTGTAAGTTGCACTGTTTGGCTTTGCCTGAAAACTGAGAGTTCAGCATTCCCAGTAAGGAACCAGTTATACAGCTGCAGAGGCAGAGAATGAAGGCAGAGGTAGCATCGTTCTCTACAAGCATACATTGTACATAAGCATTGTTCAAAATCAGTATAGTAGGAGTCAAGTTGTAAGAAGACAGAGAACACTGAAATTAAGGTTATTTGTGCAGTCTTAGGTAGCGTCTTGCATCTTCCACTGCCTACACTGGTTATATGTTATGACATACCATGTAATCCTGTAACTGACAACATTTGTTCTCCTCTGCTTCATCCCCAGAAAAGAGAATTTACACCTCTTTTAGACTGCAGACTAGATAGAGTGCTGTTAATGAATAGATATTTCATAGATATTTTTTTGTACTTTTCCTACATCTCTCCTCTTGGGTTTTTACCTTTTTTTTTTTCTTTTTTCTATTTTATTACGGGGTGGTAGTGGAAAAACCTGTCTGTAAAACCACATTATTAAATACGTCTGTATGGATCATTACTCTGATATCTAAGCATTTCAAAGCCATTATTTATCTTTATTATCTCTTCTCACAAGGGGCTTTTATTATGTGATTTACAACAGGAGAAGTGAATCAGTGTAAAAAATGTTTGATGTATTTATGATTTTCAGTGCTGTACCCAGTTTCTGATATACTCTGCAAAATGAACACTTTATCTAGCACTTTATGTATTCTAGCACTGCTTCTGTTGAGGGCTATTGCAGGCAGTAGTGTAGTTCTCAGCAGTTGTGCTGATTGAGTATTTGAGACTTGTATTGGGCAGAAAGAAAGTGCGGAATGTAAAACTGACAAAGATAAAAAGACCAACAGTATTTTTATTAAGTTTTATATACTGTTTTATGTTTGCGTTCAAGATATGAAAATAAAAAGAAAGTTAAAATGAAGTTAAAGTTGACACTGAATTGAATTGGCTTTGACATTTTCAAAATGCAGTACTTTCCATGCAACTATCAAGACTGTTTGTCATACCTCTGGGGCCTTTTTAATCTTCAAACTGAAAAATGCATTTCTTTCAGAAAAATATTTCAATTGAACCATTTTTGTTAGAATTTCCATTATTTAAAAAAAACCCAAACACATAACTCACAGTAACATAAACCCCAAAAATAGATTCTAGATATTAGTTAGGTGTAGTGAGTTCTTCACAGAGAAATTAATTTCTGACATACAGGCAGAAGAAGCCTCTAAAGCTATACTTTGAAATTTTATGGAAACAAAGACGAGGAGTGGAAATATGTCCTCAGGGTTGAGCAGTGGATATTAATAAATTTCAATTTGCCCACACCTACAGGAATCTTTCAGTCATTAGGGAGACTTTGACAAGGTATAGAGATGCTAGGTGGTGTGACTCTACAGAGCTGTGAGGGACCTTCCAGTTTCCTGTGAGAATATGAAATGATGACAGTTTAAAAAAGAAGGTGGTGCCGAGTTCCCTTTGAGTACACTGTGGGGAAAATCCCCCTGCCTATAGGACCATGGCATGGCACATGCTGGGGTTATTGTCTTTTCTTAGATTTAGGACAATATGCTGGTACAAAGCTACAACACTCTCCATCTGACTGGCAGGAGGGGAGATCCTGAGAATGTCATGAGCAGCTCACCCAGCTGATGCTGTCACATACAGGAGGAGAATCAGAAACCAGAGCTGATGACAACTCTCTGTCACCCTGCCTCCCTGCACAGGCTCTCTCACCCTCAGGCCAAGGATGCCCATCTGAAACCTCTCATTCAGTCATGAAATACCCATGTTGGACCAACCATTGGCCTCACTGAGACACAGGACACCTGTTCTACCAGCTGTGCTGTGGCCACAGCATGACTCAGGTTTGTATCCACAGCTCATGTGGGGCCCAGTCCTCTCTTGGGCACTCACAAAAGAGGTTGGGGTCTATCTTTGCCCATGGCTGTGGGGAACTTTTATTCCCCTGCAAGATAGTGACAGGGCTGTTTCATCTGTCCTTTAGAACATTTTCCTCTATCATGATGGGTTTTTGTGGAGGTAGAAGACTGGAAGATTCTTTGAGCTGGTCATGTCCTGTACCAGCATCTGGCTGAAATACACAGAACAAGGAAGAAAAGAGGAGCAGCCTGCCTCACTGGTCACTTCTTCCTGCCTCTTTTCACATGCATACTGACCCATCAGTCTTGGCTGGTGCAGCTCTTTTTATTCACAGCTTGGGCTATCTCTCTCACCCACTCCTCTGTGACATGGCCACCACCAATATTCTTCCCTTCGTGTTCATGTTCTCAGCACCACCAAGGGTAGTACCAGGAGTTGGTGACAGCACTCTGTGACATGCCAATGACTATGGAACATCAGGAAAAATTGCTTTTCTGTGAGGGTGACTGAGACCTTGCACAGGTATCAGCAAGAGGTTGTGAATTCCAAAAGATGTCTGGACATGGCCCTGGGTAACATGCTGTAGGTGGCACTGCTTAAGCAGAAGCAGGGCTGAAGCCAATGACCTACAGATGTCCCTTCCAGTCTCAAACATTGCATGGCTATGTGAAAACCTAGAAAATAGTTAATTATTTCTCTCTACACTGCTATTCTCTTAATGTTGGCCCTCGAAAAAGTAATTTTAATGATTTAACACAAGATTTTTCTTGCAGAATCAGACACTATGCTGCCTGGATGTTAAAAATGCTTAAGAAGATGAGTCTTTTTTATGTAGGTTTTTTCTTTTTCCATAGGGATCATTTTTCCCTCCCCAGAATTTATTTGTCTTGCCTACCTATTTGACTTTTTAATATGAGGACTCAAATGAAGTTCAAATATATTTTATAAAGGACTTTGATTAATTTTCTATGGACAGTCCACGTCCTGCAGTGAATTTGACCTTGCAGAAATATATGTGCCCGCTTCACCTGAAAGCTCATTTTCTTGAATAACTTATCTACTAAGTGTTGTTAGAATGTAGTGTTTGATCATTATGTAGATTCTTGGTTTTAAGGAAAACTAACTAGAAGAAAAAGACAGTGCACGTAATCTCATAACATACTGATACACAGATGCATCCTGAGCATGGATTGGTGATTTGTCATCCACTGTTACAAGTCTTCTCTCACCTCAACTGACAGAGTAGTGAATAGTACCATAGGCAATCATTCTCTGATACACCAATATTAGCAAAAATTTCTTACTTATGTTGGACTGCAAAACTTACTGCTAGACAGGGAATGATGGAGATTATTGTCAGGAAAACCATTGTTGCTGTTGAGGACTCCTAACTCTTGATCACAAAGTACTTCTGTGAGACAAACTTTTTGCGGCACATTTCCTTTCTCCCTCTCCTAGAAAAGCTTTCTTAACTTGTACTTGTTCTTCACCTCTTCTTATCTCTTTCCATCAACCATAATCTCCAAACAGACAGTGTAAATCTCTGTCCCAACCCCATCCTAACCCCAAAATTGTTTCTGAGTAAATCTGTCTAGCTTCTTACTTAAGCTATGCTCTCTCTCCTTTACTCCTCATTGACTGTGTGCATTTTCTCTGTCTTCCCATTCAGTTACTGCTTTTCTGGCATCAGTCTCTCTTAATTACGTAGGTAACCCCAGTTCTTCCCGAACAGTTATCTTTTCCTTACCTGATCTAGCATGCCCTCTATTTCATCATCTCCCACCCCAACTATTAATCAGATTTTTTTATTTCTGCCTTCTCAATCTCATTCTTAAGGTGTTAGTATAAACTGACCCACCTATGGCACAGTGTCAGTCCACCTTGAAATTTAATTGGGGTTTTTGCATTAATTCTTAAAAGTATGGACCTTTATAAGTAAAAGAGGAAGGTGTTTTTTGATCTGATTTTTTTAAAGACAGATTTAAGAAACTTTTCAAGGTATTTTAAAGTTTGCCACTCTAACCCCACAATAAATAATTGAAAGCGAGGGATTTATAAATGTGCAATTTGGTGAAAACAAGACAGGACAAGAGGTTTGAAAATCCTTATTGAGAACACAAAGTTTTCTGACTTTTTTTTCCTGTCAAATTATAGCAAGTTTGCATTGATTATATGTGAAACTGGGTTCCCCCAGAGCCCAGACAGCTAGGTTTGGTCAGATTGTTAAATGGAACTTTGTTTAAAGGGACTGATCCACAACTCCCTAATTCAAAACACAAAGCTCCTTGATAATTTTGAAATAAATTTGTTAAGATTTGTTTTATGTGGGCTAACATCTCCCAGTCTCATTCACAGAAGGCGGGCAGAGGTAGTTGAAAAGCAGGGCATTAGAAAGATGGCTGTTGTCCAGCCTTAACTATAGGTGACTCTAGTAACCTCTTTTATGATAATGTGAAGGACACAAATTTATCTATATCAAATTTATCTGTTGTAAACAGATTCAGGCTGGCCAGAAGTGAGGAAACTCCAGTCTGAAATCAGTATAGCTGCTTGAGCATGACACTACCCTGACTGGTCACTCAGCCTGGGCCATTTAATACATGATGAGACGGCTATCCTAAATCACAGAAGTTTTGAGTTCCTGGACAGTTCAGTGCAAGGACAAAACAAGCTAGGGTCTTTTAAGGGAGGCTAGTTCAACTTCTCAAGGATTGTGGCAGTGATATAATAAAAAACATATCTTGTTCTGGAGAACCAATGCTCTTGGTAAATGAGGATGAAAGTGCAAGAAGGAATTAAGACATGCCTTCAACTCAAGTGCTGTTTTACAGTCTTACAAAAGGGTGGGGTTTTTTAAAGTAAAATGTCAAAGTTTACCCAGGTGATCTCAAAGCAAATGAGAAAGTAAGCATTTTAGGAGGCTTAAACTCAGTTTTTCCATACTTCAGGCTGCTTAATCATACACTTACCAGTGAGCATGTGCCATCACTGAAATGTAGCATTTGCTGAGTGTCTTCCTTTTAAAAAAAAAATCTAAAATATAGATATGCATCTAGGGAAACAGAACTTGCAGTTAAAATCTGAGTAGCTAAACATGAATTTTATTGTTTCCATAGATCTTCATATCCACTTATGAAATGTAAAATGTCTTCGCACTTGCAATACGCCTGCTAACTCACTGCCTCTATCTTGCAATTAACTGCGGTGGGTAAAAGCTGGCTTTCCTATCAAGAAAATATACACTAACCTTCCTTCACTTTGTTGTATCAGTGCAGGATTTTTGTCCATGATCTTGTAAGCAGCAGATACTTCTATGAATCCCTGAAAATACCTTTGTTGGTGCCCTTGGAATACCCCAAGTACTTTTTAGAACTGAACAGTGCAATTGGACTCTTCTTTGACATATCTCTCTTGGCCTTTTTGAGAGCTACTTTTAGGTGTTGTAGTGTTGCTTCTGGAAGTACCTGCTTAGTCCTACTGTGGGACACTGTGTACCTTTCTTACTTGCCCTGTCTTGACACATGATTGATATCCTCGCTTACCAGCACTCACACCACTGGTACCTTTGAACTTTTGATTTTTCTCAACCTGAAGATCAAAGAGGATTACTACCTCAAACTGAACCATGTGAGTACATATCAATAACTGCTTATTATTAGCTAATTAGCTAAAGTTATTTCCTTCTATAGTTGTATCTATACACACCTATCTTTAGGCTTTTTGTTGCTATAGTGATAAAGGATAAATCAGATCATCCAGGAAAGAAAAAGAGAGAAAGGGAAGTAAAATGTGAAAGTATTTAGTATTTACTACTGAAATTCTTGAATGGATTACTTCTGCTATGTGACCTGCTGTCTCTTAAAATGCATAAATAGGACAATATCTTAATATACCCAAAAAAGAAATCATATACTAACTAAAGCAATAAAATTAATAAGTGTTCCATAGAAAACAATTTTTCATGTTGATATTCTAAATACATATTATAAAATTAATTGTTCTTATATGCAGTTTGCCTTTAATGTAAATTCTTCCTCTTGTTCCTCAAAGATGTTATCGTTTTTGGACTCTACATGATATTTGTTTTGTGAGGCAAGTGTGAAAAGTTGCTTTGGAAGAGCTTGCTGTGGTATATTAGAAGAACACAGTACAAGTAGAAATGTTTTGAGGAAAGAACGTGACCAAGGAAACTAGTTTTGCTCTTCATATAATAATTCCCCCCTCCTCCCCACCTTTTTCTCCTGTGGAGGAGTGTTGTGTCAGAAAAATTCATGGCAAAGAAATGGGGTATACTGGAAGAGAAAAGGAGGAATAGCAGCATATGATGTTTTCCTGAGAAAGCATTATTTTTCCAAAGATCATTTATGCCATTTATGGCTGTCTAAAATGACGAGGGGTACAGGTTTCAGATAGGGTCACTGCATCAGATAGGGAGCATTGAAGATTCTGAAAAGGCATTTGTATCCAGGATTTACTCCAAGTTAATACTGGGGAACATCAAGCAAAATAGCTTTTCAATTATGATTTATTTTGTTGCTTAAGCACTACAAATTTATCTCCTAAGAAACACACTGGTATTTTATTTGATTTAAATGAGAGACATTGGCACTGATGGTGAGTATACAGAGCATTTGAGCAAATTAGCAAAGGGGCTACTGCATCCATATGTGTGTTGTTTCAGGGATGGGATGAATCTATTCAGTGAGTCAAATGCCTAGATTTAAATATCCCACAGATTTGAGGAGATTTGTGGGAGCTGTCTGTATTCAGAAAGGACATTTACCTAAGAACTAAAAAACTGTGATAAGCCAGTGCATTTTAAATCTGAATCTGAATACTTGTTTAAACACAATGTGATTCAACTTCTGACAGCACCAATCGAGGCAAACTAAGATGTCAATTTCAGAAACAGCAACTTAATAAGAATGTGCTGAAGATTTGTAACTCTCCAAAAACTTGCAAGCATTGAATATTTGGTCACAATATCCAATGCCTTTTGTATCTTCTCAAAACTTTAGCAGATATTAATGTTCTTTTTTCTATGAATACCATACAAATAAAAAGCAATCAAAATTTTGCTTTTCACTGTCCTTTTTTTGAAAACCTGCTGTTCAAGAAAAAAGCTCAGAT
>WEKY01045563.1:0-15364 GCA_013390045.1 Picathartes gymnocephalus | reverse complement strand
TTTCATCAATATTTTTACTTATAAAATACTCTGCTAGAGAATTTTATGCAACAGTTGAGATACCTAGGAGAAAGAAGTTCAATGTGTGTCAACATATTCTTTTATAAAATAAAGTTATTGAATGAATGTCAAGCCTTATTGACTAATATTTTCAAAGGGCTGTTCTGGGTCAAATCCTCCTAGGTGTCTGTGGATCTTAGCACAGATGAACTTGAAGTTCTGGGCATGTTGGTGGTTTGCCCTAAAGGGATATCATTGTTAATGCTACTCACTGAAAGAAAATCAGTGAAACGGGTGGTTCTGTGTTCTCTGCATTATAACAAGATTTAGGTTACTGGAAACTAATGGAAATTTCATATTTTCACTTGATCTCCTTTTTTCTTTTTACTTTTAAATTATACTTTGATTCTTCTCTTTCCTATTTTTTTTTTTTTGTAGTAGTATTTCAATTATTTCAAAATTCAAACAAAAAAAAATTGCTTATGAAGTTTTCAAGTTTTGTCTTATGACCTTTCCAAAATCTAAATGAAAGGCTTTTCATTTGTATTTCTCACTTCAGGACTTTGACTAGGTTTTGACTTGAAGGGTTCTTTAAAATGTCTGTAGGTAACACCAGTTCTCTAACACCATTTACAATGATATTAGAGAACTGTATGTCACTGAAATAAACTAGAAATTGAAAGTGTTAATATGAAATGGATCAGCCCACTAACACAAAATCAAATTCTGAATTTTCAAATTTGTGGGTAGAATTATAGGGTGTAAATTGGTGCTAGTGGTAATGCAATTGCACAATTTGAGATTCTGTTAGCAATCAGTCAAACAGCGCCTAATGTGGTGCATTGCCCTGGTTTGGGCTGGGGTGGAGATAATTTTCTTCACAGTAGCTGGTATGGATCTGTCCTTTGGGTTTGTGCTGGAAATATTGATAACATAGGGACATTCTTGTCATTGCTGAGTAGGGCTTGCACAGAGCCAAGAGATTTTCTTCTTCTCAAACCACTGCACCAGTGGGTGGGCTGGGAATGCACAAGGAGTTGGGAGGGGACACAGCTGGGAGAGCTGACCCCAGCTGACCACAGGGATATCTCACACCATTTGGAATCATGCTGTGCATATAGAGCTGAGGGAAGAAAAGGGGATGGACGCAAAGTTGAAAGTGATCTCATTTGTCTTTCCAAGTCACTATTACATGTGATGGGGCACTCCTTTTCTGGAGATGTCTGAACACCTGCCTGTCCATGGGTTTTCCTCACTTTTACACATCTTATTCTCTCCACCATTCCACTGGTAGAGGAGTGAATGGCTATGTGGAGCTTAGCTGCCAGCTAGGATCAAACCTTGACATAGATTCATGGTAATTTCAAGCATTTGCATCTGAAATTTTGTAATTAATTTGTCTCATTTTATTGATTTCTAATTCTGAAATTGAATAGTTGTTATTGTTTATATGCTTATATGATTTTAATTTGCACAGGCTCCAAACATTTAGTTTTAAAAAAGTTGTAGATATTCCAAATCCTCAGTGCTAAAAAGAGGACACTGTGTTCTTCAAATACATATGCTTGTCAACAATAGAGCTCTTACAGCAAGGTCACTGTCAGTTGATTTAATGCTTAGACTCTAGTAGAAGGTACTTAAAAGTCCAACCACTATTGTATGACTCACTTGACACTGTAGATAGAGTGAACTTCTGCAGATATGCACGTTAGAACTCCAGTTGTCACTAACTTGTGACTGATAGTGTAAGACGGCTAAATGATTAACTTGATGTTTGCATGCCTTGAAAACAGATAATAGATCTATGAAATCTGGCAGCATATTCAAGGCAACACACATAAAATACACTAATGTGGCATTTAAATTGATAAAAACTGTCAGCATTATCAGGGAATGCTTTTCCATGTCTTGTACATCCTGCCACAACTAAAAGTTTCAAGGTCTTATTTTTCACTGTGTGACCAAACATCATGAACTTTCATGGCACTCACCTCATATGCTTAAGCCTTTCCTGTGAAAAATCTATGGCAAATTGAGAATCATTACCTAAAAAAGATTAAAATTGGCTTAGTTCACTGTGCAGTGTTAATGCTACCAACATCACAGTTTGTTCAACAAAAATCAGATTCAGTTTCAAAGATGATTTCTGACCATCATTCTAGTGAAGATTGTTATAGTGGCAGAAGGATTAAAATATTTTTTCCTGCTTATCTACACTGTTGTACAAATCTAAAAAGCAGATGCTATATCTATACTAAGATTGATACTTGCCAGTTTCTCTTTGATATGAAGTTGTAATTACAGGAAAAAAGCATAAGCTTATGGCAGGAGTTGTACAGGACTAAAATATATACCAAAAGTATATTTGGTTAGGATTCTCATATGTTCTTACATCATGGAGGAAAAGTGATGCTAAAAGTTCTCAGGATTTTAGAGTGTTATTGGTAAATGAGAAAAGGGTTCTAATTGCTTATGTCTGGAGTCAGTTATAACATGGCAAAGGTTGATACACTGTCTTTTAATAGAGTATGAGCAACTGGCGTGGAAAATAAAAGAAGTTTAATAAAAATGCACTTAAAATTCTATTTTATGTCTCTCTCTGACTTGAACTTTTATGGGAGGAGTCATCAGTGCTATGAATGGATAGACACCTGGAATTGCTACGCAAAAACCTTTTGCTCAAACCAGGTGAATTGCTCCTATTAGTGCCTGTTTGATGAAGTTTCTTTAGGCAGAAGGAAACTATACAAACCCAACAGCATCAACTTTTGCTGCCTTCACTTCCCTACTACTTATTGACATAATTTCAGTGCTTGTGGAGGAGACAAAACCATTAAATTTCTCAGCTCTTTAAAAACTAGCTGTCAAGAAATGTTCAGGAACCCAATTTCTTGCCAATATGTTTTAATAAAAAATAAGTGTAAAGAAATTGTAGGATTTTTGGAAGGACTCAAGGAATTCTGAAAGAAAACAAAATAAAGTTGTATAAGTGTGGTTTTAAGAAAGGATGTAGCTAGATTGCATGGTTCTTAGTATTCACATGAAACATTTGGAAGGCTTCCACTGACAGCACCTTTTCCTCTGAGCTGACATCAACACAGAAGGAAGCTCTCAGGTACTCAATGCTCTCCACTTGTGGCAAACAGGAGACAGAAGAGGTTTAGTTAAGAGAATTTTGCTTTGCCCACCATTTCTGCAGTGTTACTTTGAAGGAAACTTTAACTCCAGTTGACCTGAAAATCTCACGCTGTGAAACTGAAATCAAGAAAAGTGTAAACTCTGTGTCAAGAACTATGTGATTTACATGACGAACTTTCTGGTAATGTTATGCACAGAAATAAGGCATCACAACAAAAGAACCTCACTGAATGATATCATAGTTTGGACCTCATATATAAACATTAACTAAGGCTGAAATTATATGCCTCGTAAGGTGGCAGAGCCATGGAGTAGAACCAGAGTGTTTCTGAGGGAGGTGAACAGTCCCAGCTCACTGTTGGGAAATATCCTTGGTCAATACCACGAAACATTGCAATTACACAGATGGTGGTCAAGACAGCACAGATATTATCAAATGGGAAAGTTTTTGTGTTTGTTTTGGGTTTTTTCTCACATTTCCCAATATAGACTTCTGATAGAGTGGCAATGCTCTCTTAACATTTATAGGTTATCCCTTTTTCTCTTCTCTTTAGATTAAAAAAATAAAAAAAACAAACCACAAAAAGGTCCCACTGGTTAATGATCATGTTTGTAAATTCTTTAATATCACTTACAAAAATATCTCAGCATCTGAGAGATGTAAAATTTCTGCAACTTGCTTTTAAAAAACATGATATGTTTTTCCTTCTGGATCCTGTTATTGATTATAGTATCTGCCAGGGAGATTGAATCTTTCTTCTATTTACACATCAAAGGAGTAGATTTTCACATCTTCCTGATGAACTAATTAAAACCTTGATTCTTTTTAATGGTAATTATGTTTTAAAGTATTAAGGGCTAGCCTGTCTGTGATGATGTATGGAGATTGAAATTATCAGACACCTTCAGCAACTGTTATGCCATGGCAATAGTAACCTTTCCAGAAGAGGGAAGTGCCATTTTTTAAGATTTAACTAAGTTCATGCATTGCATTTGCAGTGATTATAACCACACTATGAAACATTAGTGGAAAACTGAATGTTGACTTTGGGTTTAATTTCGTTTGATGTAGCTTGATTATTTTTTATAGAGACCTTCCTTATTCCTTGTGTATCTGTTTATGCATTTTTTAACGTAAAATTTTTCAAGAGGAAATCTATGCAACATAGTAGAAAATAATGGCACTCCCTAGGACTTGAAATCCATGAAATTTATTTTTAAAAATAATGTTACTCTCTGAGACAAAAACAAATGGTAAGATTTAGTATAGAGTGCCCTTGTAGTATTTAACCTAACAATATTTTTATATAATGTAACTGTCCCTATGTTAGAAACAATATCTCAGTTAGTTCCAACAGCATTATACTAAAGATTAATGTTATTCTTTATGGAAGTGGATTCAATAACCTTTACACTTCCCTATAATACATTGTGCCCAATTCAATTATTTTTTTCTCTTCTATAAATCTAAGAAATCTTTTCATTTCAGCTTTTCTTTGTGCCTGATAAAAGCTTCAGGATTACGTACATGTCTAATGAAACTATTGCCAATTTACAAAACTACATGAAAATATTATGCGACTGTTATTTCACTTTTTAATCTTGTTATGCCATTGAAAAACCTCAGAACAGGAAGACTCTATTTTCATCTGAAGCCTGTTTTCTGCCTTTATTCTTTTTTTTGCCAAATGGAATTTTCAGTCATTATCTCAAATCACTAAAAAATCACTTCCAGTCACACGATTCCTTGGTGAGGGACGTGTGTGTTACTTACTTTCTTTTCATTTCTGACAATACTGGCAAGACTTGATTATGGTAATGAGTGGTTTTAGTCAACCTACAGCTCACGTTTGGTGTCAAGGGAACATTCAAAATTTTGAAAGTTACTTTCTGTTTTAATCTCTACATATTTCATTGTTAATTCTCCTTTCAAGTCTCTCAGTACACACCATGATTTGGCTTTTCAAAGAAGCCTGAATGCATCTAAAGGTTCAGAATCTAGCTCCTTTTAACAGTGTTTGAAAGTCTCTTATCTGAATCTAGTTTTGTCAGTAGGAAACCTTCATTAATCAAGGGACTTTTCACTCTTCTGTTAGGTATCCAACTATCCATAAACAGTTGCCTTTTCAGGCAACTTGCCCCAGAGACACCTTCATTTTAATCTTCCCTCACTTTGACTTGGGTGTTTCACACCTCATTCCTCTGATAAACTCCATTCTGTGCATTTTTCCCCCTCTTCATTTCTCCCCCTCCCTTTGTGGTGTTTTTAGGAGTTTATTTGTCACAAAGTTCATTTGATATTATTTACAAGAATTATACAATTATAAATGTGGGTTTATGAAAATGAAATTGTTTGTATTTAGAATTAAGCAAATGAAACTTCTTCCATTTTTATTATGATAAATTATGTATTCAAATTTGGGATTTTTTTCAAGGTAGACATATTTTTGTATCCAAATTAGAAATACTGTCCTAGTCTGTTCCAAAATGTACACAGCACCACTGCCAAGGATAACTGAGAAGGTCATTGAGAGCTTCCAGGGATCCTTGTATCTGTTAGCACTCAGGGATAAGTCAGCATTGGTTTGTGTTTGCCAACAACCTCAGCTGACAAACTCAACAAGTGGGGCTGCCTCATCCCTGCTATTGCTAACTACTGAATCTTTTTCTGTGCTGCAACGTGAGCCAGGACAATGTAAAAATGAGGAGAAAGCATCTCAGGTTCTCATGTGGAAACCCTACCTCGCCCTTCAGCTGGCTCCACTAGCCATAGACTTTTTTCCTTCCTCAAGCTGAAGAAAATGCCTTAAATTAAACATATTTAATTTTGCAAAGAAATGTCTGGACCAGTGTATAATTTTATTTTTTTCCATCTGGCTAAGGTTTTTAAAGCTACTGAAAACTGTAATGCAAATGAAGAATTAAAAACTGGAGAAAAATTCTTTAGAGCCTTAACTAACACTTAACTTATATAAGCCTTATATTCTGGCGAGGTACAATTTGATATTCTGCTCAGGTGATATCTGGGTGAGGAGAGGTGGAGCAGTAGGTGTTCAGGTTTCAGCAGTTTCTTAGAAATTCATTTATACTCCAACAGTGTGGGAAGATAGTGTTTCTGCAGAGACAACCATAAACATCCAAGAGGCAGAGCTCTGTGGAGAGAGAAGGAGTGATGCTGAGGCAGAGCATCAGCAGCTCCTGGTGTCCTTGGGAAGCTGCCATGGCTCGACAGCTGCTTCCTTTGTCAGCCTGCAGGAGGACTTTGGCTATGTCCCTGTAGGTTGCAGGGTGGTTAGGTAGAGCTGACACATGGGGAAATAATCACAAGGGTGAGTAAAACCTGTCAGGAAAAGTGGTCAAGATTAATTGATACAGGCACTTAGGTCTGCCTGCAATAGTTAAGCATTCCTGGCCTCGTTTAGCTATCTTCCTTCAGGAAAATTCTTTTGAATTTTTACAACAGGAAAACAGATATCTCCAGGTAAAGCTTTCTGAATACCACTCTTAAAATACACTCTAAATAAAATTCTGGTTGCACGCTTTTATTGAACCATGAATCTTTCTTTGGGCTTCAGTGCCACCAACAAAGGGTTTACTTTTCCTCTCATCTATATTGATGGTCTTCATATATTTCCTCTACTATATTAAATCCTACACTTATCCTATCTAACTTTGATTTTCTTGCGGCCTTCAAGCCTCTATTAGATAACACAGCAAATAAAGATGAAGAAATAAGATTGATTGATACTGAACATAACATAGCACCTTTGTTCTCTAGCATGGAAATTGAGCAACGCAAACACTACAAATAGGCATTCAGCAAAGGAACTCTGGGCGGGGATGCTAACTTTGTCACAAATTTGTTAAATGCAATATCACTAAAACAACGTATCAGTGCTATCTTCAGCAGTCTTCAAGATTCTGGTTTTGTAAATTATAGACCTATGTGCTTGACTAAAAAAAAAATCAAATTATCCTCTGGTGTATGTATTTAATAAATAGTGCATGATGGTTTCTGCTAGCAAAATGGCTAGCAAATTACTATAGCTTTTAAGTATTTATTTCGTAAATATCTTCTCACTCATTTGCACCAACAGCTTGCAATTCCCCAAGTATTTTGAAGTTTTGCTTTGGACATTTAAATTTTATTTGATCTATGAATCACAGGTATTATTTCTATATTTCTACTGATGATTTAAACATTTAAAAGAGGATAAAACAATGATTATTTATTTCAGTGGCAGAAGAAATAAAACCAACTGAAATTTAATTTGAGCTTGGTACCTAATTCACTTTAAATTCCTCAGAAAATGGAATGCAGCAGGGACACCATTGGGCCACAATTTCATCACTGCTGATGTGTTGCACACATTACCAAAGCTCCCAAAGGAACCCACAGTCGAACAAATGTCAAATCAACCAGAGAATTAGATAGGAGTTCATGAAGGCTTTGTGTCAGGGATGAGAGAGCAAATGGTATCTGATCTGACACGAAGTTACAGTGGCAAAGGCAATATCTAATCCAGCATAAAGCATGACAGAAAAAAGTTAAACTTTCAATCATTTTTAATGTCTGAAGCACCTGGGAGGAGGGAAGGGATGCAAATTGGTGCAAACTGAAGAAAACCAAGTGCTTCAAGTCATAGGATGAAGAATTTGTGACCTAGAACTAGAAGACTTAAGGCTTCATTTGCTATTTTATTGAACCATGTTTCTTGCCAAATTCAGGGCAAATATAAACATAGGAATACACTGCTTATCCCAATGAGTGTGAACCCTAAAGAACAGCAAATACACATGCATAGCAGAATATCGAAGAAACAAATTTCATGACAGGGATAGGCTACCATCTGTGTGATGATGTAGGGGGGACAGGTGATAGGTATAGAGCATAATGCTGCAAACTTCATTCCTGTGGAAAACAGTTGTGTAGTCTATTGGGCTTCCATGACCAGGCTTTGGTAGTGGGAGGCTACAGAGGGGCTGCTGTGAGAAGCTGCCAGCAGCTTTCCCCATGTCAGTGCCAGCCAGCCGCAGGACAGACCCGCCACTGGCCAAGGCCAAGCCCATCAGCAGCGGTGGCAGCGCCTCTGGGGTAACATAGCTGAAAAGGGGACAGTGAACCCAGTGCAACTGCAGCTCGAAACAGGAGTGAGAATATGTGAGAGAAACAGCCCTGAAGACACCAAGGACAGTGAAGAAGGAGGGAAAGGAGGTGCTCCAGGTGCGGGAGCTGAGATTCTCCTGCACCCTGTAGTGCAGACCATGCTGATGCAGCTCTGTACTGGCAGCCCATGGAGGACCCCACACTGGAGCAGAGATCCACCTGCAGCCCCAGGACAACTCCACGTCAGAGCAGGTGGATGTCTGAAGGAGGCTGTGACCCCATGGGAAGCCTGTGCTAGGGCAGGCTCCCGGCAGCACCTGTGGGGCCATGGAGAGAGCCCACAATGGAGTAGGTTTGCTTCAGACTTGTGACCCTGTGAGTGACCCACTCTGAAGCAGCCTGCTCCTGACAGACTGCATGCTGTGGAAGCAACCCACACTGGAGCACTTGTGAAGGACTACAGCCAGAGGAAAGGACTCATGGGAGAAGCTCATGGAGGACTGCCTCCTATGGGAGGGACACTGTGCTGGAGCAGGGGAAGAGAGTGAGAACTCCTCCCCGCAGGAGGAAGTGGCAGAGACAGGGTGTGATGAACAGACCACAACCCACATTCCCCTTCCCCATTCCACTGCAGTGGGAGTGAACAAGTGGTTGTGCAGGGCTTAGCTGCCTATGAGGATCAATGAAGAACAGAGAGAAAAAAATTGTATCTTCTATTGAGCATATACATTTGCATCTGAAACATTTTTTGTTCCTCTTTTTTTTCAGTTTTTCAACTATGTCATTACTTCAGGAGCCAGCAGCAGCAGATAAAATGCTCTTATGGATTCTATTAGTCTCCCAATCCTCAGCAAAACAGTATTTAAAAGACTACCTGCATAAGAGATTCTACCTTTGATTACTTGTCCTTAATAGATTTGTTTTCTATAAACTTTTCCCGCTTCTTTTTAAACTTCTGTAAAGGTTTGATCGTGCACATCCCCTTATGTCAGAATTCCACAGATTAGCTATGAGCTATGAAGAATTACTATTTTCTTTGGTGACTCATTGTTTAGCTACATTATTTTGACCTCTCTAGTGTTTATTGGACTAGTCCTTCCTTTTTTATTTCCTCAGTGTAACAAATGACTTTATAGAGAAGTATTTTACCCCTTACTAGTTGGTTCTTTCCACAACTTGAATAACCTTTATAACTGTCTGTGATTATCTCTCCAACTTTTTCCTGCTTCCTTTTTGAGATGGTCATGGTGGTAGTAGAAATTGCAAAGAACACTCAGGATAGCTTTATAGAATATCATACAACATCATAATATTTATTTTATTGTTTTTCTTTTCCTTTTTTAAATGTCTATTTTCCTTTTTACTATTCCCGAGTATTGAGCTGATATTTTCACTGAGCTGTTCGTTACAGGTCAATTCTAAAGATCTCATTCCTGTGTTGCAAAGGTAATCTCAGAGCTCATCACCTTGTATGTAAAACTGAGATTGTTTTTCCTCATGTGCATCACTGTGCATTTACCAACACTGATTTCATCTGCCATTTCATTATCACTTTATTTCATATGCAGTTCAGTTGCCCTTGTTTTTATTACCTTGAATAACTAACTTAACCACCAGCAAATCTTGTTTTCTCATGGCATCTTCCTCCCTTTTTCCAGATGATTTATGAAAAGTCCTGAAACAGCAAAGATCCTGTGTAATTCCACTTTATTTATTAGCTAAATAAATTTAAAGTTTAACCACTAAAACTACACTAGGCTATTTATGTGTTTCCTTGTTGAATTTTCCCCCTTTAACAAAATGGGTGCTGAATTTTATTTAGGTGGTCATGCGTTTCCAGATATCAAATTTTTAACAACCTTGAGCACATATGATCAGTCAAGGATATAATTTGATAGACTTTCCTGAACCATTTTCTCTGCTTACCTAGAGCCTTTGTATTTCGTATGGAGACAATTTGCAGATTCTCATGGTTCCCAAGAGATTTTATTGATGTGATATGAGGGGAAGCAATCACCAACAATAAAAGTAATACAGACAGGTTGTGCTAGCCTAGCATTATAATGTGCTCTTACATTTCCATATTGTGTGATTTTGGACAATGTTCATGTAGATAGGCTTATCCTAAATTTCAATGAAACTGTAAGGAAAAATTGAATTATCTTAATTTCATAAGCAAATTTTACTTTAAAGCATTATGCATTTCAATGCAGTATTTGGCACTTTTGTTTGCACTAGATTAGACTATTACTGATTATAGTTTGATTCAAAATATTATTTTAAAATCTATATTAAATTCATTAAATTTGGCAGGTTCCCAAACCTTCACAGTAGCTCTGTCCCAAAAGGTTTTTCTGTTTGCAAGTAGAACATGTCAGATAATATCTGAAAATGAAGATTTAAGGTGGTCATAACCTTATTTGAACAATAGAAATAATTGCATCAGGCTAATGCTCTAGGGATTATAGATTCAATCACTTTTAACACTTTTTGAAATGTGCTTTCACACCAGGGGTAGGTGAGAGTGCTTTTAATGGAGGAAAAATATAATATCTGAAGAATCAAGTCTTTTTTCTGGTGTTATTGTGCTTAAGCAAAATTCATTTTAAGGTCATAGGGATTAGCCCAAAATAATTCCCTTAAATTCAATCAAAAAGATTGATGTTTGTTGTTAACACTTTTGCAAAAACAACAAAAAAACAGAAAAAAAATGTATAACATTTTCATTAAGATTGAAACATCCTACAGTAACATGCTGAACACATCCAAATTTCAGAGAGGAGAGGTCACTATCTTTTTTGGTGGGGGATGGTGGTTATGACATTAAAAGACTAGATCTAAAACCACATGCATGTTACTGGTGCTGATCTATATTGCATCTTGTCCATGCTATTTTTTAATACTAGCAAAAGAAAGTGGTTTTTCATTATCTAAATAGAATAGTCTGTTGTTTCAGAACAGAATTACTTTGGAATAATCTTTATGCAAATACAATTCCAAAACCACTGAACTGACATGCATCTTATTTGCAGTGTATTTTACAGAGTCTTTGGTTTTTTAGGTTTGGGTTTTTTAAACTGTTGGAGTGTGTCCATATGTTCAGTGGAACACAAACTGTTTTCCATTCAGTTCTATGTCAATGGAACAGAATATTTAAAATATTGTCTAAAGTCCTGTAAATTTCAGAGCATAATTAAAAGTAGTAGAATCTGCAGAAAATTTATAAGAAGACTTATAGTCCCAGATCATAATGAGACTCTAAAATTGCTACTTATAGAGAAACTCAGAGAATTAATCCTCAAGACTTTCAGGGGGTATTTTTAAGAATTTAAAACCAAAAAGTTTTATTTGTGTTTACATTTCTGCTGTTTTTCTATAACGAGCCAAACAACTTGTGTTTGGCTGAGATAAATATTCCATGAAGGCATCCTGTTTTGGCTTGAAGACATAAAGATTAGCAAGAGTCAGAACTCTGCTATCAGTGACACTTTGTTTTCGTAGAAGGCCAAGTAAATTTTTAGCAATTTGTGCGACACCTGCCATTTGAATTGGCCATCAGATTCTAAACATTCATTTTTGTCATGCCTTTTTTCTGTTAGACTGAACAGTACCTGATACTTTTAGTACCTGATCTCTGAAGCAGTTAATGTGTTGCAGTCAACACACCTCTTAATATCTTTTTTTTGATAAGCTAAGTGGGGTGAGCTGTAGGTGTCATCTGCAGAAATATATTTTCTACCCCACAAGTAATATTTGTTATTCTCTTCTGTCTTCTCTACAGTTTTTCCATTCTTTTTTACAAAATGTGGACTACAGAGCCATATTATTCTAATACATCTCACTTATATCACATGCAAATAACCACTATCCCCTTCCTTAGACAGCCACAGGTCATGTTGCAACCTTTTGCAGCAAAATTGCATTGACAGTTCATGTCAAATTGTCTACATCCCATACTTGTGCTATTTTTATGGTTCAATCTTAATTCTGCCAGTTACGATATCTATTCCTCAGTATATAAGTTTTTATTTTACAAAGATAAATTCATTTTTTTTGAGTCCGTTTGACCCAGATCCCTATTTTCTGCTATTTCAGTTGCTTTTTCTTTGGTGGATTTTATGGCAAAAGCATTTGTTTGATCCTTGCTTAGCCACAGTTGATCAAAATGATACATAAAACTCCAGTACAGAAAACTGTTTTAATGATTTAATGATTAATCATTTTCATGATTAGCTAAATAGAGTATTTTCACAAATCCTATTAGTTATTCCAAGTTTCAAAAAGAACATTTCTGTAGTTTTGAATCACAAGGTTATAGAAGTGTTCACATTTTGCCATGAATCTTCTTTTTTTCACATGAATCTTCAAGTTCCCAGAGAACAGAGTGGTGCAGCCAGCCTAACCTACTGAGGAATTGAAAAAAAAAAAAGAAATGCACTGGTTAAATATGAAAAATGATGTAATTTCAAACATGCATTTATGTTGAGGCAATTGTTAATGACTTTAAACTAATTTGTCCATTTATTGCATTTTTTCACTAGCCTTTTTTAAGTAAAACAAGGAAGTGAGAAATGTGCCATTTTTTCAATTTTGCTTCCCTGTTTTGTTATTCATTCCTTTACTGACAGTAGCAAAGGGAAAAATAAAAATTAGGACATTAGTGGAGCAGTTTTATCACACACATGAAGAAATTATCTTTTAATTGCAACCACTATAGTTCCAATATTTATTTTAAAATGTAGGCCTCCTGTAATTTTTTAAAGCTTCTAATTTTGTTGGAAAAATAATAGATAGACTCCACAAATGAGGTCTAATTTTAGCCAAATTTTATCAGATATGTCTGAGGCAATGCTGAGCATTAGATAAACTTAAATGGAGAAGATTTGGACCCTTCAGACCTAACAAATTGTAGAAAACTACTGTATTATTTGTTGGTTCAAAGACCAGTTCTACTTGATTCCCTCTTAACTTGACTCTGCATCCTCTATTTTGCCACCTCTTTTACTAAAATATCTCCATGCATTTTAAAAAATGGCTTTGCTTAACCTCAGATTTAGTCTTTTTTTTTCACAATAAATAATCCTAAGAAGTGATAGAAACTTCCTAAATCACTGCATCTATTATGGACTGTAGTGATTTCATCCATACAACTTTTGAATTCTCAATGAGATACTGTGGATGCCTGATCTCTCTGTTTTAACTCTGGTCTCCCTTAAAAATCTTCGCTCCTTAATCTAGTTGGTTACATTATTTCTCATAGTAAGTGTTATCTCAGGAGGTGTCTCGGTGTGTCATTAAATGAAGACGGGCTTTTATTCACATGCAGGCATTGAGGACAAAAGGACACATATCAGGAAGGAAACTATTTACAGAAGTCTCTGAGTGCCCACGTAAACTGATCTGGGCCTGACTACAAATAATATTATAAGAAGGAGGATTTTACTATAAGTATTGAACAATGTTCTCTTTGTTCAAGATAAAGTAAGATACCTCACAACATAGAGGAAGTTTGCATCCCAAAATGAATGGAGCCAAATCCTCAAATGAGCTAAAGAAGAAAGTTTGTTTCCCTAATGTTCTAACTGAACAGGTTTTATGTTTCATTTAAAGGGTAATATTTATTAACAAATATGGTGCAGAGCCTATATACCCAGACTTATTTTCTTCATTGCAAAGTGATGAAGTGGACAAGTGAAAGCCTGTGCTCTCTCAAGACGCCAAGGAGGACTGTGGGCAATACAGCAAAGCTGAGCAATTGTAAGATTTCAGTTCACTGCACCAGAACAGGAGACAATACTGACAGCCTTTGCTGTGAGAGATAGTGCCTGCACTGTGCTCAGACTCCCTTGTCTAATAGAGCATGATGAATCCAAGTACAGGACCTGCTGGCAGGAATCTCTGTGTCTCAACAAAGCGTTATGAGGCTCTGTCACGCCAAGTGACAGAAGAACATAGGCTCAATACTTCTGTGTCTTAACTCATCATATTTCCTGTTTGAAATCTTAATTTCTTTTCTTATTTCAATTTCTTTTCAGTTTCTTATTAGTTGACTAGTTGACAGTGTATATGAAACAACATATGTTGACAAGAACATATGCTTGTAGATACTTAATGATCAAATAAGCTATTTCCAGTTATTTCCTTAGATTCTCTTGTCTTGTAGAGTGACTGCAGTTCCCATATTGCATTCTTGGTGATGAATCTGACAAGGTAGGCAACTGGCAAGTCGACTTTATGATTAGTGCTTAAGATGTTTTCTTATAATCTTCACATAGTAACGTCAGTGGGGTTTTTTGTTGGTTGAGATTTTTTTCTTACTTTGGACTTTTGTAAATTTCAAATTATTTTACATAAAATGCTAGATAAAATTTTGGGTATGTTAAATTGAGGTTTCATGAAGGCCTTCTAGGTTGTTGCTTTTTGATGGGCCTTAAAAAACCTCATACTTGGATAGTTCAAACTCTGCCTAAATGAGTCGACTGTTAAAATTCCACTGAAGTGGAACAGATAGCTATTCTTATACTATTATACTTCTTGTAAATCCAGCTCTACAGTGTTCAGCAGAATGGGCAAACAATTTTATCTTCTTATTTTTCATCCATATATATTATATAACACTGTAACTGTTGTATTTTTATTATCTTGAAAAGATCAAGACCTCAGTTGACAATGACAGCAGTTGGTGTATCAAAGCTTGCCAAACAAAACACATACATTTTGAAATTTCTTCTAGAACATCAGCCTTATCCTTCTGCTATGTATTTTAATGACATTGAGGGTTTGTTGAAGCACTTCATGTAACTCCATTGTGCTTCCTTTAATCTCTTCTAGGTTCGTCTTCAGTCACAGAATCCCACAAGTCTACCTGGTCATGATGAGACAATGCAAAATATGCACAAATTATATTAGATCTAAACATAAAACACTTCTATTGCCTTCTATAAAACCAGCTGTTAGGTAATATTTCCTGTGACACTATAAGCTAATGTAATTTAGGGGACATTTTTATTTGGTAATAAAATGTCAAGAAAGAACTTAAGAGCATACCAAGAAAGAACTTTTGGTATATTACTAGTTGTAGTGGTTTCAGTTCGCTTCTTCACACGGGGCACTAATTTA
>WEKY01045561.1:18529-110957 GCA_013390045.1 Picathartes gymnocephalus | reverse complement strand
TTTAACCCAACCATCTGCGATAGAAAGGGATATGGCAATGGATGAAGCCAAGATGAAGGACACAGAGATAGATTGCTGGTATTAGTAGCGAGATGTATACTTGTGAATAGGGAAGTGAATATAGCCTATTATTGAGGGTGGAGAATTATTTAAGCCAAAAGGAAGAAAATGACATAAGCACGATGAAGCACACTTAGATCATGGACAAAAAGACACCAGCTGATCTGATATGAGAGTTGAGTTTCCATGTACTGGAGAGTTAAGTTCCTGGAGCAACCTTGGGAAGGTAACCAAGCAGTGCTAGAATGAAGCTGATGTAATTATGACAGAAATTAAATAAGTTGGATGTTCCAACTGGCAGTAAAATGGCCACACTGGTCAAAACATCCTCTGATGGATCTATTTGTCAGTGTTACCCTAAGCATACATCTTACAAAACTGAAGTACCTGAAAGGGGCCTCAGTCTTGAATCCACATGGTAACACAACACAGGAGAAGTCCTTGTCCCTGGTACCCATTAAACCAAAGCTCTTCTCTACCACTGAGGCTTTGCCAGACCACACCTTGCTTGGCCTCTGGCCCTTCCTGGGCTGAGTCAGCTTGGTCCTACCCAGCACAGGTGCACTCAGGGTGGGAGGTGGGCCGCCAACTGGCAATGTGGATCCAAGGCACTGGACTCAGGGAGTCCCCAGTCTCAGAGCCCTCTGCTTCTCCAAGAAGACAGCAGCAGTCAGTTTCTCACCCACAAGAGCAAGTCAGCCTGTGCTGGAGCAGAAACCTTGGGCTGAGGAGTAAAGGGTAATTAACACATTATAGTTAGACAAAGAGGTCCAATAACCAAAGTGTAGGTTAGAAAGCCAACGTGTAGGTTAGAAAGCCAAAGCACACAAAGCCGGAAGGGTCATCCATATGAGCTGCAGCTAATATATTATCTATGGTTCATAATAACATTGTTTTTAACCAAGAGACTGATCAATTGCCAGTGTGTCTTGGTTGTAGGGTTAGGTGAGGAAAAAATACATCTGGTAACAAGGAAATACTGTAATCTGTCTGGTCTTTGCTGGAGATGAGAGCTGGTTTTAAGTTGTGCATGGTTCTTGCTACAGTTGTGCAATTGTGCAAGTGTTGAGTTCTATTGCTGCTGCTGGTCTCTGATAATGAAGTAATTTGAACAAACATATATTCCATTTCTAAGGAAAACCAAGCTTCTTCTCATCTTTTCTACAGCATATAATATTTTTCTATGAAGTCCCCTGTGGACACTGACAGGGCCTGAGCAGAGAAATTCTCAAGCATATTTGTAGCAGTGTCTGTTAGAAAGCAAACTTTTTCATGTTTCTGAGAGTTTGTTATGAGAAGTTAACAGCAGAAAAATGTAAGCGTTCTTGCACCTGGTGTTTTCCCCAGAAGAGAGTTAAAGAATAGAGTTATTTATAATTAGCCAATAATCTTAAGGGGTGTTCATCCTAATAACCAATCGTATAATACCTGTGTGTACTGTTCTATATAAGACACATGTTTTGTAATAAAGGGGATGGAATGGTGATCTGTGTTCTGGAAGTCTATGTCGCTTTCCTTGTTGTCCCCGGGATAACAGCGACAGTCCCCTACTTCATAATAGATTGTATTAACATTATTTAGGTAATGCAAATATAATAATATTTAGCGATGTAGTTGCATATTTCACACTAGTTTGGTCTTATTTTCATAGAATCATGATGAAAAGACACAGAATGGAATACCCTATATTTTCACAAAAATGTATCTTTTATGTATTGTATTTTTTTTTTTTTTTTTTTTTTTTTTTTTTTTTCTTGGTANTTTTTTTTTTTTTTTTATTTGTCTGCTCAAGATCTTTTTATTTTTCTTTTGTTGAATATCTACTTTCCTTTGGAGGTCTTTTGAAGGTTCATCTAGCAACAACTTTTTATGGAATTATTAAAGTATATGCTTGATGAGAATAATCTATTCTGAGCGATGTGTAAATATTTTTCTCCTTTTATAGGCTGTTTATAGGTTTAATGCTGGAGTATTTTATGCATACATAGATGTATATTTCATATAAATTTTTGACATTTATAAGCTCCAAAATAATTTTCATGATTTTTAAAGCTATTAGGTGCAATAAAATAGAGAATTTCTTGTGATGCAAATCAAACCTTTCCATAAAATTTAAACCAAACTGCTATGTGAAACTGGTCATAAATATATTGTAGGGTCTCCACAACACTTGAAATTATGTACAGTATTATTTCTGTTGCAGACCTGAGAACAGAATAAATTATATCTATGTTGCTAGATTATATATCAGCATTTACCATTGCTTCCTGTCCTCCAACCTCAGCCACGTTTCTCAGCATCCTCCATGGGTTTGTGAATGACAAAACTTACTTGAAAAGCCCCAAAAAGTATAGATGTCACGACTGGCATTTTGATGCATTATCACAAATTCTCCTCACCACCAGAATGAATTGCACTTTGTCCCAACTTTGTGGATCTATGGAGACCTCATAGATGTCTGTTGGTGAAGGGGAGCACTGTCTCTTCATTAGCATGGTCTCTCAAGAGGTGCTATCACTTGCACAGGAGCAGCACCACTGAGCAACTTCATGTCCATACTTCAGCTGCTTGAAACTGTTTTCTCATTCACAGAAAATGTGTCAGAGCTACTTGAACTCTCTCAGATCACTCACAAGTTCTTTTTAATATAAAAATGTCTCCTTGAGTTTGTTTGAGTTACACTGAACATAGCTACTACCTGGGAGGGAGGAAATCAATAAGGAGATCAGCTGGATTTTTTTTCTGTCCTGTTTGTTGTAATTGCCATCATTGCAACCATGTGGCTTTGAATTTCTGGGATCTGAACATCTAATCATAGCACAAGGCAATTTCAGGCATGCTGAGCTCCTCTGCAATTGGTTCCTTACTCCCCTTCAAAAAACAAAGATGGAAGTACATGTTGTGCAGCAGCAGATTTGGAATAAATGTAATATCATATCCCATCATCTTTGAATAGACAATACATAATTTTTGTGACAATGGCACAATATTTATTCTGCTGTTATTTTCCTGTAACTCCTCATCTAACCAATATTTTTTTCTGTTCTGAGTTGTTGACATTGAGCTGACCTTGATGACAGCTTTATTATGTGAGCAATATTTTTCAGCATGATCTTATGCAATGAATAATGTCTCTTCTAATATTAAGAGCTGAAGATGCGACCTTAAATACAAAGGCATGAGATGGATTTGTATTTTGACAGAAGGAGTTTGTAAATGACTAGCATTTTATAAACCTGTATTTCTGCAATGAAAATGCTAAGTCTTTTTCAGAAATAATTTAAATATTTCTGTGGCATCCTGACTACTCAAACATTCTCCACTGCAAGTCTTTCCTGTATATGGTAGCTTCTACAGTAAATTCTTTTCATCTTGTCTTTGTTACATGCAATATCCCCCTCCCTTAACTCTAGTATGTGTGGGGGTTGTAAATAAGATTTGTCTTTTTTAAACAATCAGTATAAGCATCAAAGAACTCTTTTGTGCTGTCAGCTACACAAAGGCAAAATAACCTGTTGCATAGCTAACTTATTGCCTGCTTCTGATTATTTGTTTTTGGTTTTTTTCCTGGAAAAATTATTGACCTTCATAACACAAAGCTCTCTGGAAGGCAGTAAAGGAAATAATATAGAGATCTTTTAGGAGCATGTACTTTGAGTAAGCACTTTCATTAGTGAGTTTCTAGCCTTGTTAGTGGTGGCCTTTCTTTTGGATATTCCTCCTGCCCCCATGAATGATTCATCAGAAGTCTAACCAGGCTTATCTGACACATAAACATGGTAAATTTTCACCTCTTCACCATGTACACATCTTTCATATTATGACTGATGTTGCTAGATTAAAGGGATCCCCCTGCATTTTACACCTGCGCTGCAGCTGTTTTGTGTACCTCATCTGGAATCTTGGGGCTTGTCAACATGGAGAATTTAGGGCACAAGGTATAACGTTAACTTACAGATCCGTAGTTGCTCTTTGTTCATTCAGTGTGTGGACCATAAGTGCACATCAAGTGCAGGGAAGAATGATTCTGTGGCTGTGGGAGCAACATGCCTTATAGAACATCATTATTAGGGTATCTTCTAGAAGAGCTTGAAAATGTCAGTGCTCAAATTGTCCTGTTGGCTGTTATCCTTGATAGGAATAGAAGTTTGAAGGATCAAATTTGCCAAGGTCAGTTTGTTCATTGTAATTAAGACCGTAATTAATTTTTTGGTGAACTGTGGAGCTGTGATAGTCTTAATGAAGACAAGTCGATATACAAAACACTTTATCCTTTATACTTGACCACTCTTGGTAAGTGTAAAATAATCAATTTCCTTGGCTGTCAAAGGCATGAGATCTCAAGTATACCATATAGAAATATTTCAACAAACTAATTCCTAGCTGTTCTGTAATTATTACTTACTGCAATATTAATGTGCATAAGGTTCAGCAATGTCTTAGAACATAATTGCTTCAGAATTAGGTGGATCTGTCTCTCACTTGATGGTAGGGAAGGAGACATAATTCTTACTGCTAGCCAATACATATTGCATACATCATTAGGTAATGATCCACATGAAGATTTGGTGCAGAGTTCTTAATATGCTGTAAATTGCATTCTAATTCACTCTGAGGTAACAAGAAAAAGTGTTGGGTAGGCAAGCTTCATGTAACACCGGGAGCAGAAAATCCTGAGTGTAAGGTTATATGCACCCTGTATGTAGACTGCAAGAGAACTTAGCAGAAGGTTTACAATAAAAATATAATAAAGCTGATCATGGAATTTCTAAAACTTGCTTCCCTTCCAGAAGCATGCCTTTAGGGAGACAGAGAGCAGAGTTTTGTTATTTAATATTTTGGGGGTTTATTGCTTATGGTTCCTTTGAGACAAGAGAGGGAGATTTTGTGTGTAGCGCTTACATTGCCTAAGGAATGGGAAGGTGTAAGGAAAAGTGCAATCAGCTGCAGTGGAGCATAGGCAGAGCTGATGTGCCTTTTGCACCTGAGACTTCATAACAGAAGCAACTATTTATACCTGTCTAAAACTTTTCCAAACCTGAATTATATGATGTTTCCATACTCATTTTCTGACCTTAATAATGGCCTTTCAGAATGAGAAAGAGGTTTCAGAGACAGAAACATGATTTATGTACAATTTTCCTGTGTTTCTTCCTAGGACAAGTCTTACAAGGTCAGATGCTCATGTGATATCTTTATTAGTTGAACAGATGTACTTGCAGGTAGGAATAAATAGCTTTTTGACAGCTGATTTGGCTTCTTTTATTTATTACTGCAAAATGATGTTGGAGAAGAGCTCATTATAAAAAGGAAACAGGCTTTTACTGAAATGTTATTTATCTTCTAATAATTCTTGTGAATAACCATTCTCTTGTAAATAACCATTCTTAATATTTTTGATGACTTGCTTGCCTGGCTGAGTGAGCTTCCATAAATCTATCAGGCATATGTGGCTGTGCACAAATATCTCTTGGATTCAAGACAACTGCCCAAGCACAAGACTTTCATTATCAGAGATGGGGGCAGGTAAAAAAGGCTGAAGTGGCCGTGGGCAGTGGATCTCATCTAAGTGAAGCTTGGTCATTCCGAAACGAGCACTAGCAGTGCTTTAAGCAAGGTGATGCGCTCCTGACTTACTCCCTCCACACCTCCTGCTTGCAGGACAAGAACATGGACCTAGTGGGTATCAGCAAATCCGTGCCTGCCCTGGCTGCACCTCCCGTGGGTAGGGACAGTTAAGTTCAGGCTCTGTGGGAAAAGCAGATCTAAATATCAAGGAACTTTCCCTTCACAAGAGCTTTCAGTCATCCTACTACATGTGAAAATGCTTCTGCAGCTCTGTGCCAGAGCTTTCTTCTGGTCTTCTTGCACTGCACATCAAAGCTTACCAGTACATCTGCTCCGTTCTGCTATGCCCCAGCTACTTGTGTAATAAGCCGTTATATGACTCAGGATGACACCACCAGCTGTGGCTTGTTCTCACAAACTGTTTTGAAATTATTTATTCAATTTAGCAAATTTAGTGGGTTTTATCTGGCTTGTTGTGCCGTTTACCTGTGGAATATTTTTAAATCTTGCTCATCACTGTCCTGCTCATTGCTGCATTTATTTTTATTTTTATTTAATTCTGAAATTTAAGAAGGAGGAAATTCTGCACAAGTAGTTCTGACTTCCTTACAGAGATTTTATTAAGCATACAAATTTATGATGATTTATTTATGTTACTATAAACCCTAGTCACAGCTAGTTCTAAATATAGATCTCATCTTAATTTTTCTTATCACTCTCTTCCTATTCCCATTTTTCTTGCAGTAGCATTAATCGTTTGACATGGGCATCATTAGTTTGCGGGACCTGTAAGAACATTTCCTTTATGTCTGTGTACCGCGCAACACTAATTCGCCTATTGGTCTGATTGTCAGGGTTAATATGTTGGTATGAAAAATGTTTGTTGAGAAACATCTGCATTATTAAAGATTATGAATAAACTGAAATGAGGGTAATTGATCTGATGAAGAATAGCACTGCATTTCAAGAAACAGCCTTCCATTTGAATGATAACCTGCAAAGGGGGCAGTGATGTTCCACTGAACCGAGGGTCCCCATGGAAACTTGTCCACGATGCTGTTGAACAACTGGGGCATTCTGGGTCCAAATCACACAGCCTTATTCAGAAATCTTCCTCAGACTAAGTTTCAGACCCAAAAGCTTCAGATCTAGCAGCTTATCCTGCTACTTGCTTGCCTTTCAAGAGCAGGTGGGTAACTTGGGCAGCTCTGTTGATGGAAATCTGGAATCAAGTTGCTCTGGGAAAGTCCATGCTACAACAGCTCAGTGAGACAAGATCTGGTGCAACACCTCAGCATCACATCTCTCATATTTCAAGTGCATGAAAAAGCTCAAATACATCTACATAATCTTATGTAATGGAGAGACACACTGAGAATAATATTTTAAATGTGATGAGAAACATTTAATTTAAAGATGTACATACCAACAGAGGCCGCAAGTCTCTGTGTGGCAGCTGGGCAGGCCGGATTCTGTGAGAGCTGCACACAGAGTGAGCTGTGGATGGTCCTGGCCTGGCATAACTAAGTACTTGATTAAATTCTTCATTTGGACATCTCTACTTTCTCATGGACAAAACACTCTGTATTATAGAGTAAGAAGGGATAATTTTACCTTCTTATTGAAGACCAACCAAGTACTTAAAAACATAATCAGGGAGGCAGACATGTAAATGGATGTGGAACTTTGCCAGGTGTGACTACTGCTATATCTTTACAAAATAATCTTCAAGATCAGTCAGACCAATTACCAAGTGAATGTTTCAGTGAGCATGGCATGATTATATTTCCCATATCATCTTAGATCCTTCTCATGGGAGTCAACCTTATATGACCCATCATTAGCACCAGGTAGATGTAAGATAATTAAAACACAAGGGTAATGGATATTTGCAGAAATATGCATTGTATTCTGTAAATAGAGTACAGGATACATGCCTATGATTTCTTTATATCCTACCGAGTATGCATTATAAGCCTAGAGCCCAGAGGTGTAGCATAGGATTAAAAGATTTATTACATCACCTTATGTTTGCCCTCTTCTAACCCTGATGTATTTCTAATTGTCTGCTATGCTACACAATAACCTGCTTTATTCATGACATATCATTAATCAATTAAATGCAAATTAGACTGGCCTATAGGTTCTTCCCCCCTCTCTCCCCTCCCCCCAGTTCAGTATTCTGCATTTCAGTCTCTGAAACATTCTACTTGTGTTTAATATGAATCATTGTTGCTGTTGGAAACTGTGGAATGGCTACCTGTGAGCCTTCATCTTTGCTGTCTTAGAACTCTACATTAAAAAATGGCCTATTATTTAGTTGGCCATAATTTCTAGTGGAAGAATTTAACTGTCATCAGTAGAATTATGCCAGGATAAAATTTCCCCTTAATATCAGACTAGAGTGAAAGACCCATACAAAATCAAAGTTAACACAGGACAGTCTTGTTTCTCTGTGTTCTGTATTACTATGCATGTGGAGTTACTTTGCAACCATGTTATTGAATATCCATGACAGCCAGAAGAGGTTCACACGTTGGTTACAAGTAGTTCTTATTTCTAACACAAGAATCACAAAGCAACACAGAAATGTCTTTTGCTGGTTGTCTACATTATTGTTGATTCCATGGAACACAGCTATAAATTTGTGTGACTGCAAGTATGTTGTGTCCCATGACAAGTTTTAAAATGTCATACTCAAAGGTTTTGAACTCGATTGAGTTTTCAGCAGAAAACAAATTTAGAAAGTAAACAACTTGGTTGAGTTATTAGTGTCAGTTAGACTTAGATTATTAATTTCCTCCATATTAGTGAATTTTCTGATTCATTTTCTTTGCTAAAAACCAAATGTACTCATGACATTAAAAGCTAGAATAATTTTTTTTTAATTTTTTTATTTGAAAAAGCCTTACAGACTTTATTACAAAATTGCTCCCCAGCTATCCATCTCAGTATTCCAGTTGTGGGAGTCATCTCACCAGGTTTCCATGATTGTAGCTGTCATATCTTTCCGGATGTACCAGGGCTTCCAGCTCCTCCTGTTTGTTGCTCATGCTGAATACATTGGTGTAGATGCAGGTGTCCAGTATTTATATCTCAGTCAGATGCTGAATGCTGAAACAGGTGAGAGGTGAGGAAGGCATAACTTCTTCACACAGTCTGTTAGCTGTACTATTAGCATGGGGTATCCAATCTCTTTGAGGAGCTGGAGGCAAGGTGGTGAGGACATTTGATAATATGGAATATTTCCTGTAAGATGGAAATGAATGATATCCGTACCTATCCATGTAAAGATCTGTAACATTCTTGAATATGATTTAATTGGGAAAATGTTTTATCAGCTAGATGGACAGCTCTGTGTAAGAAAGGGACTGTTCTATTTAAGCTATCCTGACTGGTATTTAATTTGAAGGAGCACCAGAACCTTAACAGCCTTACTATGCATTTCGTATCCAAAGAAATGATACAGTGAAGAAATAGTACTAAAATAGTGCGTGATCTCACCCCATCAGCTAAATTTTTATTGGCTAAAATAACCAAGAGGAAAAATTTTTAAAAGAAGGGGAAAAGAAAGATTCCATAGTAAAAAGAGAGGGGACAAAAATATTCTCAGAAAGCACCTCAGTGATATCGGCTCCACAGGGAAAAAGAAGGAGATAATTAGTATCACTGTCCACTCTAGGACATGGCCCTTGTAGGGCTGAGACATGAAAGCCACCATTTAGGTATCTTTTTCTTAGATATAGTTTAATTTTAAAATGTATTAGGTTTGATTGCTGAGACTTTCAGTTGAGTTTATAACCTGTTAACTTAGACTTTCCCTTTTGCTTTGCAAGACTAAACATTCTATTCTTCTTTTGTTGTGCTTGTCTCATTTTTCAAGTGAGTTCAAACTAATTTAAGTCTTTTAAACCTGTCCTTACTTTCAAAAAGACTGCACAGAAAGTGAAATACACAGTGCAGTCTTTTCTGGAGCCTGCAATAAGTATGGAAAACACAGAAGCTGCTTTTCATAGAGCTGTGAGAGTCAGCTCAGACCCAGCAAAATTCTGGGAGAAATTCTCTTTGGTGAGTTTAATCCAAGGAGCAGGCTTATCTGTGCAAGATGATCCTTGGCTTCAGGTAGCTCCCAGCTCTCAGAGGTAGCATTGGCATTTGGCTTTGCATCTTTCAAACTGAGGGCTGAATCAGTGGTTCAGCAGGATTCAGGCTGCTGCTGCATGCCAGCTTCAGCTTTCACAGCCTGCAGAGCTGCTGGTCCAAGAGCAAATGGAGCTGGGGAACTCTGAAGTGCCCAAGCAGAGCCATGTGCTGTTGAACAGTTGGACTCAGATTCATTTCAGCAGGCTGATGAAAGAAGAGACATACTTTTTGCTATTGAGGGGCTCTCCAAACTGATAGAGATAATTGCAAATTTTGCAGAAGGGCCTAATGAACTGTGAGAATGATGGAAAGCCAAATAAGGAGCTTAGTTTACACTGGAATACACCCATGGCTTCAACCTACTTTTTTTTTCCTGGAAATTCTGAAAAATAACTTTCTGTAATGGCACCAGACTCAGTCCTCACTCACAAAAATAACCAGGTGTACCACCAGAAAATTTTTCTGCCAGCCTCCTCCTCATCTTCCACCAAGCAGAGCAGTTTGACCAAGATGAAAAATATTTTGGAGGCAGGTGCTAATGGAGCCCTTCCACTCTCCTGTCTGAAGAAAGACATGGAACCATACAATTGAACAGGTGTCAGTGACTCAGTTTTAAAAAGACTATCACTACTGTCAGAAAACAGAAGATAATTTTCTTTAGAGAGACAATATATTAAGAAACATAAAAACACAATGCAGTTTATTCAATGCTCTGAATTATGAATATATACAGGAAAAAAGAAATCTTGTTTTTTAATTTGATTCCAATGGAGAAGGAACTTGCTGCTACTGAAAAGCCTGAGGATATACAATCAAGCAAGCAGAATTGCTCCTGAGACAGCATGCTATCAAACATGCTACACATCCAAATTTAATAGTGAATAGTCTTTAGATTGCTTAACAAAACAACCTTGAAATGTGTGAAATTCAAAACTATTCTGAAAAGGCATGTTTGAACAATGTAGAAGAGATAAGGATCTGGTTTCTACTGCAAAAGCATATATCAAAAAGGATGATTGCACAGTAGGGCACCTTTCTAATAAAGAAACAAGTAGAAAACAATCACTGAGATGTAGCACCTGCCTGAATGAGGCACTTTAAGCATTGAATTTGCTTAGCAATATTTTGTTTGCTTTATTGCAAACATATGTTAGGACTAAGTTCTTTTCCCTGAGCTAGAGAAGTAACTCTATTACCTCATGAAGCCCTTCCCAGGAGGACTTCCCTTTGATCCTCTGAGGCTTTTAGGTAAATGAAGAAGAATGTCTGTATGAAATGGTCTTCTCAAGTGACTCTGGGATTGGATCTGATCAGAGAGACACAGGGTTTTTTGTGTCAGATCATCTGAATCTGGGGTTGTACAGATCACGTTTAATTAATGCTTCCAGTAGAAGGGGTTTACCCAGCTTCTGGATATGTGAGAGAGAGTGTTCTCTACCCATGGAAAACTAGAAATGGCTTTTCACAAGAGATTATCAGATTGCAGGCCAAGAACTCTTCAGAAAAGACATTGAAGGAAGAAGGGCCAGGGAGGCCTGTTTGTAGAAGAATGGATGGACTGCACAGAGTTTTCTTTGGGAAACTAGTGACAACCAACATGGACAAGACTAAGGTACTCAACAATGCTTTTGGCCTCAGTTTTCAAAGGTAATTTCTATTGCCATATATCTCAAGCCCCTGGACCTCAAGGCAGGGACTAAAAGATCACTCAAATAACCACAACATACTCAAATCCATGGGACCTGATAAGATGCATTCCAGGGTCCTGAGGAAAATGCCTCATGTGGTCGCCAAGTCAGCGTATTTGAAAAGTCATATGAATCAGGCAAAGTCTCCAGGGATTGGAAAAAGGGCAGCTTCACACAACTTTTAAAAACAGTAAAAAGGATGATGCTGGAAACTACAGCATGGGAGACATGTCAAAACTTATAGAAGACAGTCAGGGGATGAGGGACAACCAACAGGACTTCCCCAAGGGCAAATTGTGTCCCGCTAAACTAGCTGCCTTCCATGATGGAGGGACAAGGGAACATCAGCAAACAAGGGAAGTGCTATTGATATCATCTACCTGAAATTCTGTCAGATCTTTGATACTTTGCCACACAATATTCTAAACTAGAAAAATGTGGGCTTGATGGATGGAAAATAAATTTTCTGGATGAAAATGCCTGAAAAACTATAGTCAGTGGCTTGATGTCCAACTGGAAATCAGTAAAAAGCAGTGTCCCTCAAGGGTCCATACTGTGTACATAGACGTGAACTATTTGACATAGCCAAATACACAGACAGTGGGGCTGAGGGCACAATTAATAAGATTGCAAATGGCACCAAGCTGAGTGGTGCAGTTTATTTACTAGAGGGGAGGAATGCCATCCAGAGGGAGTTTTACAGACTCGAGGAGCAGGCTCATGCAAACTTCATAAAGTTTAACAAGACCAAGTGCAAGGTGTTGCACCTGGGTCAGCACAGTCCCCAGCATCAAATCATATTGAGCGATGAATGGATTGAGAGCAACCTGTTGAAAAAGTCTTGGAAGTAACAATTGATGAGAATTTAGATGTGAGCCAGCAATGTGTGCTTGCAGCACAGAGAGCCAACTGCATCCTGGGCTATACCAGAAGCAGTGTGGCCAGCAGGTCAAGGGAGGAGTAGTTCTGCCCCTCTACTCTGCCCTTGGAGCTCTGGGATCCCCAGCACAAGAAAGACACAGATGTGTTGGAAGGAGTTCAAAGAAGTGTCTCAAGAATGATAAGAGGGCTGGAGCACTTCTCCTGTGCAGAGAGGCTGAGAGCATTTGCATTGCTCAGCCTGAAGAATTGAAGTTCTGGGAACACTTGACTGTGAACTTTCTATACATAAAGGGACTTGTAAGAAAGGCAGTGAGAGACCTTTCATCAGGTAGTAATGACGGGACAAGAGGTAACAGCTTTAAACTGAAAGAGGATAGAATGTTTTGGGACATGAAGAAGAAATTGTTTATTATAAGGATGGTGAGACATTCAAGCAGGTTGCACAGAGAGATCATGGATGCCCCATCCCTGAAAGAGTTCCAGGCCAGTTTAGATGGGGCTCTGGGCAGCGTCGTCTAGTGAAAGATATTCCTGACCATAGGTCCCCTCCAACCCAAACTGTTCTATTATTCTAAGATTCTAAATTCTGAGAGACAAAGAACATAGACCACCTAAGTCTGGACAAAATGTTCAAGTTAAACAGTGATATCTACAAATGTCAGGGAAAAAAAGTGATTGTGAATTTTTTAAAACTAAAAAGTGCAGGGATTTTGTAATAGTCCAGACTTGGTTAACACAAATCTGAGTGTTCTGACTGTTAATTTTCTGCCATCATGTCTGCTGAAATCAATAAACAGTTTGTAATGAGTAAAACTTTGCCTAAAATATAGTGAGTACATTACAAAACACACACCACTCTTATTCCTATGCTCTAACCTTCTGGAAATGAGTTACTGGTGACTTTGATAAATGCCAAAAAACAATCAACATCTGTTTGTTCCTTATTTTTATCTTCCATATAGCATACTGTGGGGAAAAAAAAAAAAATCAAATACGCAGTAAAGAAATATTTAAATATTTTAGGGTTTTTTGCAGTGTGTGGTGACTGAACTCTGATTAAATGTGGGAATAATTGTGTTGGTAAACTTTCAATACATATGGCTAATTGGCTATTTATGGTTCCAGTTCAAGAGAATTTTAACATTTGTAAAAAGAATACTTTCTCCAGGAGAATTTAATTTCCTCTGTCATGGAGTAGAGTTAAAATCTGAAAGAAATCAGAGACACAGTTATTTGAGAGGGGAACTCAACACATATCTTGTATCCTGGATCAAATAAATTACCAACCCTTTTCTCACCTTCTGCTGAACACAACATGCATTATTGTTTCTAGGAGCTTAGAATGAACTGGGGACTGAGCCATGGGGTGCAAGGTGTGCAAAATCTAAAATAAAACAAAATTCAGCAGAGGAAGTCAGCAACATCCCCAACCTTTCTTTTCCCAAAATTAAAATGTAGAAAATTTATATGTTTAAGACTTTTTAGAGGCACAAAAGATACAGCATTTTTTTCCCAAGTCAGAATAGGGAAAGAAATAAATTTCAATGATATTGTACTTCAAGGCGTGCCAGAATTTAGCACCTCCTACCATGATCTTTTACTTTCATTTTCCTTTCCTCCCAGACATAATTGTATGCCCTCAAGGTGAGGAAAATAGGTATAAAAAGTTAGTCAGGGTCAATTACTTGAAGCAGGACTCATCTGTCTGAAATCTTATGTCTATATTTGAGTACCCTAACCTTGGTTCCCCTTAGAGTAAATGAAGGGATATTTTCAAGTATATTAGAGAGATATTTAAGACAGGTTAGATGAATTGCATACAAAATTGCCACTTTCTTTCTACTGACTTTGAAGGGAGTCTAGCTCATATGTAGACATTGTTCAATCAAATGAGTGCCACTCTCAATGTTTCCTTTCTCACTAGCCCTCCAACAGCCATAATGCTGTAGAAGAGATTTGCAAAACTGGGGAAAGCCAGAATAAGGTGTAAACTATGCCCTTCAGAAGTAGTCACATATCAGGTGTTTAAAAAGAAAACACTGCAGGTGAAATTAATTCTATTAAATCAGTATTTCATAAAGTCAAAAAATAGGCAGTAAGAACTCTCCATGTAGAAATGAAAGGCATTGAAATGATCAGCAGCCCTACTGAAAAGTGGTAGGCTCATTACTAAATTTGCATTAGCATGATTAACAAGTGAAACAAGCTCTAAGGACAGAGATTGGTTCACGGTGCCTTCAAAATTAGACTTGGCTTCTTTCTGGAAGATTTTGTAGAAAGTGCTTTGTATCCAGTGAGACTAGAGGATCTAATGGTCCTCTCTAGCCTAAGAATCAATGAACCCATTAACAACTTGGACAGCACATTAGAGTTAAGACATTATCCTGCAATCAGACAATATTACCTTTTCTGGGCTCCAAATTCGTGCAGTGCACTCTCACTCCCTGCCTCTAATTTCAGGTTATCCTCTTGATGAACCAGGAACCAGGCTACTTTTCCTGCTGTGTTAACTCAACAGCTCAGTACCAGCAGCAGCAATTACATGTCATGTGCTTCAGCATGTATTAACCAAAAAGATAAGTGTGAGTGACAATGAATCTCTAAGTGGTTGGAGAACCTAAAATTCCCTGCTGCTTCTGTCTCTTTGAATACAGTAAACCTCCACTATTTACCTTTTTTTTTTTTTTTGCTTAAAACTGAAAAAAATTGTTAGCTTTTGTTGTTCACTGCAGTGGAAAAAGAAATTATTTTCTTTTAGGGATTATGCAAGGACTGTTCACAACTGGTAATATCACCCTGACCATCCAGACCTGTGCTTGTCATAACCTTCACATTTTTTCATGCCACTTTTCATATAAAATTTCTCTTCTACATGGCAGGTACTCCCTAATTCTGCTTCAGATCCCTGTTGAAGCCTCATTTCTTAGTGGAATTGTAGAACAGTGAGGCAAAGGCATTACATTGAAATTTTCTCTGTGGTCACAGAACTGTGCAGGAGGGTGCTTCTGTGCCAGTTGCCCTCCCTGCAAAGTCATGTACCTCATATATTCTTGTAATTATTCTTGTGTACTTATTCTCTCACAACCTTTCCCCTCTTTCTCTTCACAATCCTGTTAATTGTAAATAAGGGCATCTGTGGATAATTTGCATATGTATGAAGTTTTTCCCAGTCATAGTTTAAATGAGGAGAAGGAGTTTAAATGAGGAGAAGGTCTGAAACTAAAAATCCTAAGGGGAAAATGAAATAGTGGGCTGTTGAATCTCATTAAACTCAGGGGACATCCAGTTGCTATGGAGAGTTATTCAAATCATGCAAACATGGGTACGTACACGTGGACAGCTGGAGAGCTCCCTAGGTTCCATTGACTTAGCTACTTCATCCATATGGAGATACCTACACCATGGACATCTAATTTGAATTCCTTGCTTACTGTCATTTTCGGTTGTCATTCTCATTGTATTCTTCACACAATGGCCTCAATTTCCACAGCAGGTTTGAAAAGTGCCTTCATTCAGGCTAATCTTAGTGACAGACATCCCTGGTGGCAGCTGCCCAAATTAAGGATGCTGATAGATTCAAGTTTTTCACTTTCAGGGTAAGTACCCAGGCCATTGTTTTGTAATAAATAAAGGATCTATAACACCAATAGCTATCTGTCTTTGAAAGAAAACATCGTCTTTTTGATGCTGTGATTCTGCTGATGTGTTTTAGATGCATGAATGTCTATTCAGTAGGGTCTTCAGTTAACTGATAAATGGAAAAATTCTTTTCTGGATCTTATTATTCTTACTTTTGCCATTTGAAGACACTTATGTACTTATCTTAAGCACCAAGTGTGTAGAGATGGATACTGGACCTATTTTGGCATGTCAGACATAAAGTTAATTTAGCCTGATTTTGCACCAGAAGCCAACACAGTACAAGGATCCAGGAACTATTCTCATTTATAGTTTGTCTCCATGAGTGCCTCGTTTTCATGCCCTTCTTTTTACTGACACTCTTATGAGTCTTCCTAAGGTCTGACTCAGAATCATATTAACTGATTATTATCTTAATGCATTCTGCAGAAAACTATTATAATGTCAAGTTTCATGGTTTTTTTACCTGTGTTTTACATGTTTTCGGACACCAGTCACAGAATCATAGAATGGTTGAGGTTGGAAGGGACCTCTGGAGGCCATCTTGTCCAGCCCCCCTCCTCAAGCAGAGACACCCAGATCCAGTCGTTCAGGATCGCTTCCAGACAGTTTTTTAATACCTTGAAGGAAGGAGACCCACACAGTAAATAATTGTTTCCTGATATTCAGAGAGAACCTGCCCTGTTTCAGTTTGTGCATGTTGCCTCTGGTCCTGCCATGGGACACCACTCTGAAAAGGGCTGCTCTGTTCCCTTTGCACCTTTCCTTTAGGTATTAATTTCCTTTAAGCTTCCCTCTGAGCCTTCTTTTTGCCAGGCTGAGCAGTTCCAGCTCTCTCAGTCATTCCTTATAGGCAAGGTTTTCCAGTCTCTTAATCACCTTGGCAGCCCTTTGTTGACTCTCTCCAGTATGCAGATGTTTCCCCTGTATGAAGGAGCCCAAAAAAGGACACACCAAACTGCAAGTTCTCATTCATTTTATGCTGGCACAACTCTGGAGGAGTAAGACCTCACCCACTACAAATTATTCTCTGGAAAGTTTAAGCTCTTTTTTTCTAGAATTCACTAAATTGACATTTGTCATGCTTTTTCAACTTTAGTTTACCTTACCTTAGTTTGCTTCTTTGTTGAATAGTAAATCAATATTGGAAAAGGTTTGTTTATGTAATGGCAAAAAGCACATCATTTAATGAAAAAATATTAATAGATAATTAGGTTAGAAATCAAGTCAGATTTTAAGACAAAATTATAAACCGTGAGAGTAGAACCTGAATGGTTTCGTCATAGCTTCAAAAGCTTCTTCTGTAGCTATCCCTTTTTTCAAAATTCAGTTATTGTTCTTTGGACAAGTTGGGATTGTGGATATGATCTTATGTTGTCTTGCCAGATTCCAATCTAAGTAATTGAATTTGCACACATCAAATTTTCTGTGACGTTTCACATTGTTGCCCATTTCCAACTCAAAGGATTTCATAATAAGAAAATGACAAAATCCTGTTATGTTACTAGTGAAGTCAGTATAACAGCTGTATTTCAGTGATGAAGTAATTATCTTTTCTGATGGTTATAGATACAGACATATAGATTCCCTTCATAGTTTGTGTACTTTACCAGTGAAAAGCATCAACAGGATAGTCATAATTGGTGAATATTTATCTAAGACCTGATCTATAAGATAAGTGAATACATGCTGCCTTCCAATTTCCATCTCCACATTTTGCCCACTTACTCATTTCTTCGAGACTTACTTTAATAGTCAACACTAGTCTGACAAAGAAGAGGCAACACCAGTGAAAAATTAAGATCTAATATTAATAGTTTGTTTTTATTATAGTTTATTGTAAGGATTTAAAGTTAAAATCTTATCATTTTGGCACATATTATCTCAAGTCCTTCTAGTGCCAGCTCTGTTCCCTGTGTCTCCTAAAGGTAGTTACAGCTTTTCTCACTGGTGATATAAATTATGGCAAAATAAATATAAATTAGGAGTTCTGGAAATGGGAAACCTCTTTGAGCATAGCAGGACTGAAACAATCATCACCGATAGAAATGTAGGGTTTGATCCTTTTTCCATGAAAGTAAATTGGGTTATAATCTATGTGATTTCATCGGCATGTGCCAAGGGGAATTTTTTATTTTCACAGCACATAGTGAAGTGTATTAAATTGATTTCCTCATGTGTTAATTAATTTTATTTTCCTAACCAAATACATCAAAGGAAATTAATGAAATTAATATCTACACAGAGTGACACATTCCTCACTCATTGTTTCAAACAGCTATCTACCTCCTTCCCTCTGGTTTTGTCTGTATCCCAAAAACATCTTCAGTCTACGTGGATAGATTGCCCTTAGTGTAATGCAGTGACTTAATCCCACACAGACAGCTGAGAAACGCCCTCGAGACTTTCTCCAGAGGACTTCTAGATGTGAGTGTTCTAACTCTGCTGATTATTATTTGTCCCTGGAAATGTCATATTTGAAAGTTCACTGAGTTGGCAAAGACATCCATGCCTTTGTTAGATTTCATCTGAGGCTGGAAGGGTACTACATTTGCTGTTGCGCTGCAAGTTTAAGGAAGACAGGACCCATCTCTTGGAAGCATAATGATGAGTCAGTCAGAACTTTAAAATCCCTTCTGTGACAAGAGGGAAAATGAGCAGAGAGAGAGAGAAAAATTCTTTTCATGCCCAAAGCAGTATGCCAAAAAAGGCTCCTAAATCAAAACAAGATTTTTCTAGAAAATAGTTTTCCTTACTTCTTCACAGTCAAAGGAAGGGAATTGGAAATCGATGATCCATGAAAATATATATTTTTAGAAACATATTAAACTGCAGGAAGACAGAATTCTGTTGAGATCTGAAATGCTGGTACAGTGGCTTATTTGCAACAGGATGAAACATATTCCTTTCACCTTCCCATTTAGCCACAGAGATGTGTAGGAGTTTTTATACCTAATTTTAAAGATAATTTGAGTTTATTTTTAGTAATGTAAAAGTTAAGACAGACTGATATTAGATTAGTCTATCTCTCCATTATTTTATTGATTAAAATTCTGCACTGGAAGATTTTTCTTGTTGTTGTTGTTTTTTTTTTTTCCCTAGTGATTGCATTTTTCTTACAAATAAAACAATATAAAGGATCATTTCCTGAACATCTAGACTGCATCTCAGCACATATTTTATCCCAGCCATCCAAGAAGTGCTAGCAGTTCAGATTCTGGAAAAATACATTAATGTCTGTCAAGCTCAACATCTCCCAAGGAAAAAATAATGTGTTGACTTTGATTTTTCATTTTAAGCAGATAACACTCAACAGGAGGGGTGAAGCTTACTGTGGAACATGGAGTTTACCACTGAAGGGAACTCAGAAGATCTTAACCAAAGACAGTGAGGCAATCAGAAAGTTTTTGATTATTTTATTAAAGCACAGCAACTTGTCATTTCATTACATATTCTAAGTATCACCCAGTAAGAATGCTCTGGAATTATATGAGCACCAATGCCTATTTTGCTTCACTCTTTACCCTCCATCCTTTGCAGTTTTTCATAACACAAGTTACCTGTTATCCCTCAAGGCATCTCTCTCCTCTACCAGAACCAATGATAACATAAAGGCATTCTAGCTCCTAAAGAAAACTGTTCAGAGAACTCCAATTATATAACTACTCAGGGCTAATTCAGAGAGGGAATTTGTTGTTTGCAAGTTCTGGAGCCCTGCCATAGGTGCAGAGGCAGCCGGGCGGAAGGGCCAGCGCGGAGCTGTTTGAACCAGGCTCTGAGCGACACTGCGCTGCCTCACGTGGCGTTACCACTTTGATCTCTGAGAGCTCAGATCCCTACACCACACCACACACTACAGCTTAGACACAAGCCCTTGCAGGCCGAGAAAGCACCCTAATTAACAACCAAAGAACAATCACTCCTAGAAAGGAGTTGACTAATTCGAATATCAAGCCAAGATTTAACAGGAATCCTGGGCCATATGTACTCTTTCATAAAAAATGTTTGTGTCCTATTTCCCACCATTGCCTACAACACTGCAAACACCTGGCCACTTTTTACTTTTTTTAAGAGTAGGTAGTTACAACAGAGGCTTCTTGTTGAATCTAACTTCAGTACTGCCAATATTGGGATCATAAAAGTTGTTCTGTTGCTGCACTTGATAGCTCATCTCAATTAGGAAATTGTATAGATAGCAGCTTGGGAGTGGATGAATTTTTAATTCTCTATTCTCCTTTTCAGAAAAATACATACTGCTACACACGATACTGCCCTGCTGCAGAGACACTGGAGCTTCATCCTGTCTACTAAAAAAATGTTCCTGGGTAACCTTTGACTCTTTCATGGTCACATTTCATGAGCTCTTCATAGTCAATTGAATGGAAAAGTAATATACTAAAGATTTCCTTTTCCAGACAGCCTTCCAAATGAGGAGCTCCTGGTTTATAACCAAGCTTATTTTAGCTCCTACATGCATGATCTTCTACAATTCCCAGGGAATTGCACATAACTTACTCTGTCTCGTCATATGCATTAATGGACCCCAACCTTGTGTTAGTAGCAGTTTCTGTTAGGATAGTCCTGCTCTTTTACTGCATATAATTAATAATACTAAATAAATTCAAACTCACAGTTGATATTTGAGTGACTACACTAGCAAGAGCCTTCTAGTCTCATACTTTCTCTGCCAACACAGCCCATAATTTTCTCCCAGCATTCCTAATCAATTTAGATGTTGTGTTAGCAATTCTTGACTTCTCGTGTTGCTATATGTTCTGTTGAAGCCCGTGTTCAAAATGATCACCATAATAAAACACGCTCAGTTATTTGACTCTAATCAGATATGTCTTATACAGAACAGGTACTTCAAGATCAGCAACACCTCTTTAAAAAAAAAAATACCCACAGGTTTTAGAAACATGAGTGGAAACTATTTTTATTTATTTTCTGATCTCTTTGCCTAGGGAAATGAGTGTATTAGCTACCAAGAAAGCAATTACCAAGACTTCTCAGGAGGAGGAAAATTAAAAGAATAAATATAAAACACCAAAATCATCCAAACATACTCCCGATACAAGATTGTCTCAGCTTTAACTCCAAGTGTCCTGGAATTTCACAGCTCTATTCTCCCTGAATACAACTCTTGTCTTGAGAAGCTTCTTTTGCTGAGTCTCACTGATTGCATTTATGCATTTGTTATTTCTGTTCTGTTTGGAATTGTTTCAAAAGTATAAGCCACGATTATGTTTTTGAGGTATCTATCTAAACGTTATTTCCCACAATAGACACCAGGTTATTTGATAACAAGGAACCGAGTGAAAGCCTTGGTTGTAAAATGTATAATGGTTTATTTTTAGTGTAAAAAGTGCATATAAATTCTCTTACTAGAGTAGCTGAAAAATAACAAAGCCAAACAAAGCAAAAAGTAAAAAACCCTTCATAATAAGGTAGCACAGTGGGTGTTAAAAAAATCCAAGCAACAAAAAGTCCTCCAAACTCTAAACAAGACATACAAACAAAAACCCCAGATATTTTCAGGTGAAGAGAACTTGAGGCATTGCTGAAATCCAGCTCTGCTTGTTATGATTTTTTCAAAATGAACATTTCAGAACCCTGTGATACAATAATGTTGTTGATGAAAGAACATGTATTAACCAGCAGAATAATACCGTGCAAGCATGCTACAAATAATGTATAGATGAGCTCTTTTTACAAAGAATCGTGACAAAAGAATACTGACATCTTCATTTATCTAATTCTAACCAAATGAGAGGTGTGGTCCATTTAAAGTTGCTAGTTTTCATTTATTAAAATACTTATATAATATTAATAATATGGTGAATTTTTTTTTTTTTTTTTACTTAATGTGCACTTTCTATATTTCCTATAATATTTTAAACTTCCCTGCCACTGTTTTAGAGAGATGCATCTCCTCAAAAAACTGACCACTCTCTTTCTAACCCTACAGAGCCCTGCAGACTGGGAAGATTTGGTATTTAAAGCTGCACTATCTGGTACATATAAATCTTGTATTATCAGGGATGAATCTTTAGGAACAAAGCAGAAATTTCACATTCAGAGGAGAGAGGAGTAATTTCACTGAAAGGCTGAAGCATTTAAAAAGTAATAAATTATTTTAATAACTACCTAATGGTAGACATTACAGAGTGTTCTCTAATTATTAATCCGCTATAGACATGTTCACTGCTCTGAGAAAGAAAGACGTTTTGGTGCATAAGTTCCTCCAGTTTGATAAGGTCATAGTTCTTCATTATTTCGGATTTGAGATTTGGCACTGAAGAGGTTTTCTCATGTCTTTGCTACCTTCTTCTGCTTGGATATTTCAGATTATGTATATCTTCCCCTTGCTTCACTGTGCATTAAGTCAGTTGCTGATATCAGATATTAATTTTTCAGGTCTATCACCCCTCAAAGGTCTGGTACATCAATAATTCCCTTTTGCTTCCTTATCTGTAATTTCCTTTCTTTCTAGGCTGCTCCAAGACTCAGTCTTTTGTCTTTACCACATGTATTATTTCTGCAACATATATTCGAACTTTTGAAAGATATAACATTCCTTATCAGAAATTCTTTCTTCAGGATTTTTGTTAAGGAACAACAAATCCATAATGTCTCTGTTAATTCCTGATGCAAAACATAAACAGAATTTATGTCTGAGCTTTGGGTCTATTATGAAAGGCTTCACTAAATATATCTAAATGCTGCATAGTGCTCAAATGGAGAACTACATTTGGTATAAATCAAGTTTTTTCAGATTTGTTTTGCTAGTCCCCAATCTTCTCCATCTCCTTTGTTATGACAATATTTTCTCTCTCTCTCCCAAAGGAAGCTGGGACCTGCATACAAGAAGAAAAAAGGGAAATAAAATACAGACAATGTTTTGTGAACCATCTTATGGTGGGAGGTGTGTCAAATTATTGTTTGTCATTTTCCTTTTTTTGTTGTAAAGGGTTTTTTACTGCTTGTCTTGTCTCATTTTCTTTGTGAGTTGTTCAAGACCATATGTTTCCTTGTACCAGACATCAGAATGGATTTTACTGCCTGTGCATTACTGTGAATATATTTTATAGAACCACAGATTCAAAGATTAGTCTGAGTTTGAAGGGACCCAGAGGGATCACTAAATTCATTTGCAATATATCAAAAGATCTTGACTTCAGATATTCAAGAGGAGAGACATGAAGCTTTCCCTTCTGCTTAATGGTGCAGAAAATTTTCCTCTTTGGACTGAAGAAATTTTCAAGAAGTTGAAAGTTTTGCTATGAAGGCTCAATTTTTGCATTTCAATCTCATAATACCAAAATCTCATCCTACACAGTCTTCCCACTGGTCAGCCTGGGAATTCAACTGCCTTTGTGAAGAATGTAGAATAAAGAATTCTGATACTATTACAATTCTATCCTCTTTGTCTAAGAAAGTGTTGCAGTAAGACTTTAACTACAGCCCTTAATACTTATTCTCCCTATTTAACATCTAATGACTCTTTCATACATTACATAACAGTTATAAATAATAAGAAAATATCTTCTTGTCCCTAGGTCTGGATAATCAATAATAGCTTGAAATTAAAACACTCAAAAATAGTTTAAAGAGAATGAAGGTAGTGTGTAAAGCTGGTAAATTTAATTCAAGTGAATTTGAATTAATTTTTAAAGAACATTATTAAATACAGTATGATATTGCAAAGAGTATGCTCAATGAGAATAAACAATATATGAAAGATTTGAAGAAATACTTGCAGTTGATCTACTTCTAAAAACTTTGCAGTCTGGCTAAACAATGCCAAACAATGGGATGAAGGATGGATGTGTGAGTATTTGACAAACCGAGACAGAGTCACAGACCCATACCTTGTAACCAGCATTTTAGTGCAAAGATGCAGCAAAGGCAGTGGTCCTGTAACAGGTGCCAGGATTATTTCTGTGACTGAAATCAGGGATCAGGCAGCAGGACAGGGATGTAAGGGCTGTCCCTCTTCCTTCATTGACAGCACACGGTGTTTCACAAACGCTCTTCATGGCTGAGAATTCAAACTGCCCTTCCCTTTGGAAATGCAGCCTTCATCAAAACAGTTTTGTTCGGCTGTTGGGGGGAAACTCTGTTGTGGGGAAAAAAAAAGAAAGAAGTGCTCAGTTTTATTTAGATTTAGAAGAAACTAATCTTTTACATGGTAGGTGTTACTGAAATGGTCTGTGCGTGAGGACTCCAGGCTGCTGTGACCTAGTTCATAAAGAGATAAGTCTCCAAAAGATTTAGTAGTCCAGCTCAGAAGAGGATTTTTTGGCATTTTTACCTATTTTTTTAAATTTAATTAATTTAAAATTTAATCTTATTTTTAATTTATCTTGAAACTTCTGCACCATTCTCCTGCAAAGATTTCATTTTTCTTATTAAAGCTTAGTTCTGTTCCTAACTGCCACATTCTATGCAAAACATTGTTTCTCCCACATCAAATTATAGTTCTTCCTCCTGTTATTACAATTTCACCCCCTTTTCCCACAGGATCACTCTTTAGCCTGGAGTTCCTCCTCAGCTATATTTCTGTAAATACAGGCATCTGTGTAGTCATTTATTAAAGCTCCAGTAAAAGATACTTTGCCCACCTTAATTTTCTCCTAGATTTTCTCGCTCAAACAAGCCAGAACGCACTCATTTTTTTTCCCCTTTAATCTAAGTAATGCTTCATAAAAATAAATAGAATCCAAAGTTTCTTAAAATAAGTATTTCATAGTAGGAAAATTTAGGAGTTGTTGATTAATTTCACAAGTATTATCTGGCCTTCAAAATGTAGAAATTTTGGCATCTGTTCTTCTGGGCCTTTGGCAAAGTTGCAGATTACTCCCCTGTAGATTATGAGTAGGCTAAGAAATACATGAGATCTAGTACAGTAGGGTCAAATTTGCCAAATCAGCCTGAGGTTTAGATTCTGTCTTGCAAAGAATCTCAGGGAAATTAGAAAGGAGACAACCTAGTTAAGTTGGCAAAGTCTGTGTGCAAGGCTTTGATTTTTGTCATAAGTGCATTGGCTGATTGACAGAGAACAAAAACCCAGTCACCTAGCAAATGAGTCATCTGTAAACTTTATCTGGGGCACAGCACAAAAATTCTGTGAGTAAATACCAGGTTTTGGACTTAGCATCATAGATGCTAATGAGCTTTCTCTTCCTTCTCTGCACAACATGGAAGGCTGAACAATATCACTTTGGCTTTTAGTCCTCACCTCTTACATGAGAAGCATCTGACACACGAGAAGCAAAATTTTCCTTGCAAGAAGGGGGTTTGCTTCATGCTTGTGCCTGCAGTCCTTGAGAAATTACTGTAGAGGTGAGCTGTTCAATGCAGTGCTTTCCCCCTCTCCCCTCATTATTTCTGTAAAATGCACAGGATAAAAGGATAAAGAGAGAATGCACTTGCTTGCTTTGCAGGGGCATCGTGGGAGAAGTATTGAGTGGGGCTATTCCTTTTGCACACAAAACACCAGGGTATATTAAACATTCTTGGTTCTCTTTTCTTTGAAGAAATAGATCTTAAGAGGAAGGAGGATAAACCAGAGTAGAGCTAGAAATGAAAATGTCATTGAGAAAGAGAAAATATAGTGAGAATGGAGACAAGAATCGTGTTTTCCTGTGTTCTGTCTAACCATTAAAAAATCTAAGTTACTAAAGGTGAGTAAACAAAAGCAAAAATCCATTCATTTTGCCTAATTAGTTCACCCATCCCATTAATGCTGCAATACCATTATTGCAGCTATTAATCTATTTACAACACCATTTTTATTCTGAAACCACACTTGTTACATAGCCTTTAGGGAAAATGTCAAATGCTCTTATTTAAAAGGGTAATCAGGGAAGTTACTAAGTTCAGTCGGGGTGTATACCTGAGGCAGAAAAAAATTAACAGTGGGCTTTACAAATTTAAAGACTTTATTGGTATTCCTCCATTCTTTCTAAATGGTACAGCCTTTCTATCACTCCCAAGAGCAGTGGGAAACAGCCAGCAAATATAAGATAGCTACCGAATCACAGTATTGGTGAGGTCTTAAATTTCAGGAGATGTCTGTTGGAGAACTGATCCCAGGCACTGTCACAAACACAGACTGGTCTGGCTGCTTTTGTGCAGCAGCAGAACTTTGCCTCCCTTAGCTACCAGGGCTCCTCAACTCACCTGGCTGCCAGCCCTGTAATGCATCCTTCACGTATGAAACCCTCTGCCATGCAGCTGTGTAGGACTCGCATCTTTACAGGGTCTCTCCAAGCATGGAACACCTCTAACCATGAGAAAATTTCCTGGTGCCGTCAATCCAGCATTTGTGTTGCAGGCCAGCAATAGTTTTTCTGTTCAGAAGTCAGCTTGCCCATGGACGGTTAGCGAGGAAATGGTGATATTGGGAAGAGTGGGCAGCATTTGTGCAGAGTGCAGTCATCTTGGTTAAGAGCGAGCAATAAGATCTCAGTGTCTCTGCAGATTGAGAATAAAGACTCATTTCCTTGCAATATGATTTAAAATGCATTTGCCTCTGTGAATTGAATCAAGGAAATTGCTGAAACACAGAAAATTTTGCCTTTCCCCACAGATTTTTCACCCATTGGCACTAGGTTCATAAAAGGTCTTAAAGAGCCCCATGGGAAAAAGCAAAGACAGCTTAGGGGCTGGAAAAGGAGGGAGAGGAGTAATAACAACATTAGGAATGCCTAATGCTAAGTATTGCCCATGCATGAATTCAGGCCCTCACCATGTATATTTTACTGGTAAAAATAATAAATTTTTATCTGGCATCTTACCTGCACGCTGAGAGTTTGATGTTATCGGCCAGTGAGCGACGTGAGCTTGGTCCCTGGTGTAACAGAGCCTGGCAAGGAGCACACCAAGGCTGGAAGCCACAGAGCAGCCCCAAGCTGCAGCAACACTCGCCCTGCACCACGGACCCTGCTGTGCAGCTGGAGCAGGGCTCTGCTCCCTGTGCCATGCCAGCCACAGCTACACGAGTGCTGCTTCAAACACAAGGTGGGGGAACATATGTCAGTCTGCAAAAGGCTATGAGACAGTCTCAGCAGGCTGTGAAACACAGGGTGAGCAGTAGCAAGTCCTGCCACACATCAACAGAGTTTCAGGCTAGTTCACAATGAGCAAATAACACATTTCCTTTCTTTTTCAACATTTCTATGCATGTTTCTCTAAACATTCATGCATCGCCCTGACATTAACTATCAAAGGCAAACACTCACTGAAAATGAGCATTTTATTTATACTGCAAGCACCCTTTAGTTTGCATGAGTGCATTTAATGAGCCATCAGAAAATCCACAGGATTCTAAAACTGCTTTTTACATAAGCTAAGAGGCCACGTTATTTTATCACTAATCCCTACTCCATCTGTTGACACACTCAAACTGAGGAATGCACCAGAAATGAGGAAACATTCTTCCCTCCTGTTCTCTTCTAAAAACCCGATGGTGTCAATTTGACCCATCAGGAAATCAGGGGCTTCTAATTCTGTGAGCAGCCCCTCAGAATCCGTGGGGACAGGTTTACTGGCAGAGCAAAGCACCAGTCAGCATGAGCAAAGGTGGCAGAATTATGCCGTAAACAACTTGTACAAGTGTTTTTTGAGGGGCATATGGTTGCTGAGTACTACACTATTGGTACTGGTTTGGAGCTGATGGTAAATTATGCTTTTTCAGGGCTGAATTTATCAAGGTTAAGCTGTCTATATGGTTACTTCTACAAAGTTTTTTACATCTTGCTAGTATTTTTCATAGTATTTTTTTTCAGGAATTGAGGAAGGAGGAATCTCTGGGGATAGTGAGCAATCTCTGTCTCTGCTCCTGGGCAGTGTAACCACTATGGTGCCTCTGACTGTAACTGAGGTATCTTCTCCAGTTTCCAGCAGAATGCTCCCTCTTTTCTGGAATGCAGTGATACTAAGAGAGCACTTTATGAGCATCATAGGTTTCTAGGTGATCCTTCACAGAATCTTACTATGAGAAGTACTCTCTTTCTGTTAGGGTCACTGCATGCATTGCCAGTTTTAGTATCAGTTGTGCCCACTAAGTACAACCCAAACAGTTCTGACACAGTCTTATCCACAATGAACACCCTCAGTGGAGCAGTTTATCCTGACATGTTTTACTCACAGGGGGTCAGAGTAAGCACAAGGCCATGCCATTGCCCTATTTTATGCTTACAGCAATAGATTTCATGTCATTGTTAAAAAAACCCAGCAGTCTGGGGCCTATGCTGAAGACACTGCACAATAGACACTAGAGGCTGGAGTTCAGCACATCCATTAGATCATCACAATCCAGCACTTCCAGGAAGAAAAAATCCAAACAAAAGCAACCCAGCCACTCGTTTCTTTCCCCAAATTAGCTTTTGCACTGTCCAGGCACAAAAGTTTATGTGGTTACTTGGTAAATCAAAATGAGGAGCTGCCCTGACTGATTTGCTCTAGGCAGGTTGCTTTTCAGCCAGATTGGCACTCTGGTCCAATTCAGTTTCTATAAAAATGGACATGCTGACTTAAATTATTGATCAAACAATAGATTTAAAAAAAACCCCAAACAGTCTGGTGTCAGTAGATTTAAATTCACCAAGTAGAAATTAATATAACCCAGCTTGCCGTATCTTGGACCTGTAAATAGAAAGTACTGAAGACCATGAAAATACAAAACATGACGTGCAGTCAGCGTTGTGATCGGGGACGTGCTCCTAGCAGGGAAGATGGGAGCCTATGGCAGTGAGAGTTCAGTATGAGTTTCCTGCCTGACGTGCTAATTATCTCCCACAGACAGTTTGCTTAGAGAGGAAAAATTAGTCACAAACCAGGAGCCAAGGGTGCTGACAGCCCCATCCACTGGTTCTTGTTGTGATTTAACCCCAGCCAGCAACTCAGTCCCACCCATCGTCTACCCCACTCCTCCCTCGTGGGATGGGGAGAAAATCAAAAAGGTCAAAGTGAGAAAGCTCATGGGCTGAGATAAAGGCATTTCAGTAAGGAATGCAAAAGCTGCATGCACAAGCAAAACAAAATAAAGAACTCCTTCACTGCTTCCCAAGGGCAGGCAGGTGTTCACTGATCTCCCTCACATGTAAGGGTGACTTGGGAAGAGAAATGCTACCACTCTGAACACCTGTCCCCTTCCTCCTATTTCCCTCCTCTCTATAGCTGAACATGATGCCATATGGCTGTGGCATATCCCTCTGGTCAGCTGGGGTCCAGCTCCTTGTGTCCCCCCAGGCTCCTTGCTGTTGGGAAGGGGTGAGAGGCAGACAAGGCCTTGGCTCTGTGTGAGCACTGCTCAGCAGTAACTAAACCACCCCTTGGTTGTCAACGCTGTTTTTAGTCCAAACTGGAAACAAAGCCCAATAACAGCTACCGTGAGGAAAATTAACTCTACACAGCCAAAACCAGCACAGTCTGTAAGGCTCCCAAGTGACTCTCTGCAGAGGCAGTGCCTTGTCTGGGGAGTAATCACATATGCTGCACCAGTCTGTCTAATGGGCCACCAGGGCATTCAGGAGGTTAATCTTGTCATGGAACCTTTTAGTGTTCCATTGGGACATTTTTGCCCCTAACTGCTGCCAGCACCCTTGGCAAAAGAGAGGCGTGCCCTTCAGGGATGTTTGCAGGCAGAGTCCTGGGAGCACCAGGATGGGGGGTCAGCCCTCATCTCCTTGGTACTCGGGGACCAAGATTTTGGACCCATCCATGCTGGAGTCAACCACAATTGGGTCCTGCTAACATCTTTCATAATAGTTTTTTTTTTTACCTTTTTTTCCTGGGATATCCTTTTCATTAAGAGAATACAGTTCAGATGAGATTGCCTGCTGCCAGAACTGTGAGTGGAAATATCAACCATGCCCTTCCACAGTTGCTTCATTTCCCTCTCTCTTCCCTGTTGGTTAAAAGAAGTCAGATCCTTCCTTTGTTCTCTTCCCAAGGAAGTTAATTCTTTCCTCCAGCTGCAGCTGATCTCTTTAGTAGCACAAAGCATTGCTGCCCAGTGGTTTCACAAACCTTTCCACTCCACTACTCCTTCCCCTGCTGCCCCCCCAGCACTGCATGTGGCAGCTCACAGAAAAGACCAGGCACTTCTCTTTTATGATATACCATGGATATATCACCACAGGACCCAGATGGCTTAACAGATGAGAAAAGTGCAGCAGTGACTGCCCAGAAAAATTTGGTATAATGCTGCCTGAAGAGCAGGGACCAAACAAACATTAAACATGAAAGTGCATATAAAAGCCTGCAGCCTCTTAAGAGTATAATTATTAAAACTGCCATTTTGTTCAAACTTTCCCTTTCTATGAAAATTTCTAGTTTTATAGTGAATCTCTCCCATTGTGGCTTAAGTTTAGTGACATTTCCTGAAGCTAATCTTAGCAAACAATTTGCAGTGAGAAATTTCACTTAATTGCACTTCTGTGCTGAGTGGAGCAGTTGGGCCAAGGTCCAAAGAGCACTTAGCAGCTTCTAGAGGTATATGAGTGAAACTCACACACCTGAGCGATCCTGAATATTCCACTTATACTAGAAACACGCCTGAGATACCAAAGCATTGCCTATGCAATTGTAACATTGCATTTGCACTCTACCCAGAGGAATTGGGGTTTTTTTGCATGAGCTAAGTTCACAATGGCATTCTCAGGTGGGTATCTGGTTCTGGGACTAAGTTTTCATACATTTTTTAGGATTATTTATCACTCAAAGCACAATCTCTTGTCTCACGTCACGTCCTGAGAAGAGGATGTATGCTTCTTACACCATTGTATACTGTGAAGAGCCCTGCTCCAGGATTTGGGAGGCCTGGCTTCTTAACTGTAACCACAATCTCAACCAGTAGGAATGTTTCCTATGAGAAGATATTTAGAGCAAGGAACATCTTCTAGCTCCCACTGGAGTCTCGTTATTTTGCAGAAACTGTCCTTCATCTGGAAGGAGAAGAGCTGAGGAACAAGGAAGAGCCTAAATAACAGATAAGACACTCAGCTAAGAATACAAACAGCTTACCTAGGTTTTGCTTAAAGTCTCATATCTCAGGCATCACCACCCATTTCACAAATCAATTAATTTCATTTTCTCTGCAACCCAATCCCTGCCTAGGAACACAAAAAACCCCCAGCCAACAAATCCTTATTGAAAGGTTGAAACGAGGAGAAGCTTTAATAAGTGGAAGTGACACTGTATAATTGGAACACTTTAGAAATATTAATGAAGGGTTTGAGTCGGCATAGCACCTGCAGAAGAGTGATCATGCCTAATGCTGGTAAAATCTCCATGGATTTTCTCAGGAGACCAACGCAGCTGGCATTCTACTTCAATCATTTTATGCAAGATGGTTTCAGAAGGGAAATGAAAAATAGCTTCTTTTGTTGAAACAATAGGGGTGGAGATTATTTTTTTCCTAATTAGGCTAGTTGTTATTTGGTAAAGGTTTAATATTTATATACTTTATATACAGAAACATGTGATACAGTATATTACCTAATCATCTCTCCTGGTTTTCTCTTGTACGTCATGTATACATTTATATATTTGAAATTTCTAGTATAATCAGAATTGAAGGAGTTTTTGTTATACTTCTACAGTGTTTCATACAGCATATGCAAGGGTCCACAATGGAATAGGCGAGTGTCATAGAAACCAACACCAGGGAAGGCAGCATACTGTGGCATATGACACATTCAACACTGATGCTCAAAAAGATTACAAGGTCCTACTCACTTCTTCAGTTGTGGGTTGCATCAGAAAATTGATTCCTTGCAATAACAAACACAGAAAGTCATCTGAGAAAGAGCTGTACATTGTTATTTTAATCTCTGCTTTGTGCTCTGCTTTTTACACTGCTTAGGTCTTTCCTGCAAAATCAGAAAAATAACTAGTTGTTGGAAGAGCAAGAATGGTTTGAGCTGCATTCAGGGAAATTCTTAGAGATAGTGATAGGAAGTCAATGCAATATACATATTTTGGGAAAATGTATAGTAGTAGGGATCCACTTACATACAGATAGCTCCTCACAGGAATTGTGCTGCAGAAATCAAGACAAATCAATGTTTAAATACCCTTTGTTTGTACTGTACTTTTCAAATATTAGTCAGCAACTTGTCCTTCACTAACTATTGCAGTCATTCTCATGTACTGGAAGGGAAATTGTGAAAGGTTAAATTAAAACCAAAGAGACTTGGATGACACAGTCCAGTTCCAATAAATTTCATAGAAAGAGGCATGCATTATGGCAGGAAAACACATAGGAATTAGTAGGATCTAAGGGGAGCCAGGTAAGTCTCTGTAAAGTGTACATTTTACAAAGTCAAAGGACCATATTGAATTCAATGATAATTAACTTCCAATATGGTCCTGTGGAAAATTTAGGAGACTGAAGTCAGAGAAGGTGAGTGTCCTCTTTCCACAAATATTTGAAAGGTGAATGTCCTAGGGACAATCCTTTCTTACCTGCTTTCTTTCCACCTACCACTGTCTCTGCCTCCAGTCAGTCACGCAGGTATTAATTGATAGGTAAAGAGGAAATGTTATGGCTTTTTCTCTATACAACTCCCATTTCTACAGCTTGGTGTGATACATATATTCCAGGTAATACAATAAAAGCATGGAGAACACCTTTCTGTTTTCCAAGTCACCACTGAAGCTGGACATGGTCCTTTTCAGAACTGGATCAAGTTTCTGTAGGCAAGGTTTAAGTCCTCACTGTCTGGCAGACGTTATTATAAAGCAGGGCTACCTGTTCTGACAGTGGCACTATCTCAAGAAACCTTTCCTGGAATGACATCATCTGCAACACAGAAAATAAAACCTGCTCAAACTCATGGCACAGATTCAGTTAACAGCATGCAATATTGAAGAAGTGATAATGAGAAACTGTAGGTTAGGGACTGATTATTTTCTAGTACTGCTAATTAGGGATCTTAGTGTCATCAAGTTAGTGCTAAACACATTTCCTTAAAAATTATTCTTAAGTACAAGAGAAAAGATAGGATTGTGTAACTTGTTTTGTCCAAACATGAAGCTGCAAAAGATCAGGCTGTACAAGTTTGTTTTCTATTTAATTATAATATGTTTTAAATGAAAATAAATATTCTAATCTCCTATGATTTTATGGAGTCATGGTTTTATCCATTGAAAGTTGGTGAGAAACACAACATCACAGTGGAACAGTGCAGTGCATTGTAAAATCTCAGACCTCTTAGTGGTCAAGTCTTGTTTGCTTCAAATTTATATAAATAATTCAATCTTTCTGAAAAACAACCATCACAGTCAAAAGCCAGTGCTTTCCATATATAACCTTTTTGGGTTTACATTGTCTATTTATTAATTTTAACAGTCTAAAGGAAGTGTCTTCCATATATAATAAAGTATTATTTTTGTATTATCGTGTATATTAATATTTATTAATTTTTAGAGACAATTTAATTTTTTTGCATAGACTAATATTTGCTGTGTATATAAAATTCAGTGCAGTAAACCAGAGTATATTATAAGTAAATTATATATCCAAATGTAAGAAGCAGTCTCTGTCTTTTCTGAATAAAACTCAAAAGGCATATTCATTGCATACTTGATATTAATCTTGTGATTTCCCATAAGATTTTAGTACAAGTGTGTCTTAGCTCTGTTAATAATTCACATTCCCTTGGGTTTCTAGGATGAGTTGTTTCATAATTGAAAAAATGCAGATGAGCTTAACAACAAACAGCAAGTACAGGTGCTGTCATTTTCATAATTCTTAGGAAAGAGACTATCACGTTAAACAAAGAACAAGGGTTTCAGCTTTATCCAAATAGCTAATCTCCGTAATCCATCCATTCAGTTTATCTCCCTCTCTATAAATTTAAACAGTCAATAACGGGGCACAAGCCTTTGAGCACTATAGGGTAGATGAAAAAATGTATCAATATAAAGATGTCATTCACAAATCTCATTTTCTCAAGTTTTAAATTTAATGTCATGCAAAAAATGACAGAAATTAAATAAATTTTTAAGTATGCAAATGTTTAGACATTAGTTCAGTTAGTGGCTTACTTGTTAAAGGGTAGGTGCTGTCACTCCTAAAGTATGCAGTGAAGGACAGTTACTCACACTTAAATAGCCAGGAATTCCAGTTTAATACAATACTGTTTATTGAAGCTGTAATCAACAAGATACTCAAAAAAAATTCAGAGAGGTAGTTGGATGAATTTATACGCCATAGAAAAGGTAATAAAAGTAATAGTAACAAAGATTCTAAGTAAAAAGCATAAACAGGGAAAGAATGAAAACTGCAAGCCACCAGCTGGTTACTTGCTTTATGATTTAACCCAGAGATTTTCACTGACACTACCTGCCTTTCCCTAGTTACTTTTCTGAAGAGCTGTTGGGCCACAACACACCACAGGTAGATATTTCATATCAGATTGTAGAGCTGCTGTTTATTAGCAGATCTTATTACCAGCATCTTTCTGATTTCATGGAGAAAGGGTGACAGGTCTTACAAAGTGATAAATATCCTATGGAAGGTAGTATTTAGAGCCCCATATAATTTTAAGCCAGAATTCTGGCTTATTTCCATAGTTGAAACCCTTTTCAATTTTGCAGTCCTACTCTCTCTAAATACAATAGGAGAAATATGTTGAAACAGGTCTCTCAGAAAAAAAAATAGTAGTGCAGAAATAGTGAGGGAAAGTCAGTAAGAAATCTGAGGCCATGTCTATAGTAGAAAGTTTTAATAGCAGGGTTACTTCTGTCATCTATTTTCTGAGTATATTTATTTAATATTTATATTCCTTGAAAATATGTCTTCAGAACATTTTCTTCCACCTGTGTAGTACACAATCATAGAAGTCACATAAGCTCAGAAGATGTAGTTTACTGTGTGGTAGAGAGTCATCCCTGGTTCCTCATTGGGCTCCCTGTCTTGAAAAATTCTGGCATATCAACATTACTTGCAGGGAACAGTGAGATTTTTTGTTCCATTTCCCACCACATCATGATCTCCACTTTTCCTTTTCTGTATTTTTTGTAGAAAGTCCTGCTGCTTTACACCAAATCATTTTCTCAGTGTCAGTCTGTCACATCGTTGCTGTGTTCATGGGTCAGTCAACGCTGAGGACACTCCTGGCTTTTATAAATCTACAGTACCTGACGTTGTCAAGCTGTGAAACTTTAACTATTACCTTAGAGGCTGTCCATCATGTTACAGCCGACTGATCAATCAAGATACTAAATTTTCAGATTAAGTCCTGTAACTACCTGGCAATCATGCTACAGACTTTTAATACTGAGCTGGCAAAATAAGTATTTCGTAAAAGATGCAACCACAGTAGAAGCATAGAAAATGCACATGGCTGTCAGGGAGTAGGTGAGCAGTTTAGAATTGGTTAATCCTTGAAAAGTGGTGAAAAGTTGAAAGACAATTGATATTACTCCTGCAGAAATTCTGCTTCTAGACAGAAAAAAATTCAAAATTAATGGGGTCATTTAAAGATGGAAAATTCTAATAACCTAATACCCAGGGCTTTCAGGTGGAGTAAAAAGGTAGAGACTGTCCCTACTTCCTGCTGCTGATATTGTTCTTGCTCTATTTAAGTGTTCACTGCACAGTATGGAGACAGACATTATCCCAAAATTGGAGTGTCAGACTCTCCCTGTAAGGGTCTTAATCTCCAACTTTGAGTCACATGTGCTCTTGCACCCTATCTTTCTGGTATCATAGATCCTGTGTTCTTGCCTGAACTGGCTTACAAAGAGAATGCAGAGCATTTTTTTAGTGGATGCAGAAATGAAATGTTACTTGCCAGGAGAAATGAGATAGATTATAGTGACTCCAGATGTGGATAGACCCAGAGAACCAGGCTTTGGGTTGTTTGGAATTTAGGCACTAAAATCGGACTAAATCCTGGGTTTGCTGTGTATGTTCCTTTTGACTCTGAAGAGCTAACTATAGAAATCAATGACAGAACTGAGAACTCAATTGAGATCTATTTTCTCCCAATAAAGTTTTTAATTCCTTTAGCCAACTTTTTGTTTAGAACTGAAAACCTTTCACATTTACTCAAGTTCCATATTATGAATAACACATAGCGAAATTTGTTCAACATCAAGGTTATGTATTCTTTCACAGTTTTTCTTTTCTTTTATATCAATATTGCAATTTTATTTTTCACAGTTTGGCCCATCTTCAGTCAAACCCCCTTGCTAGTGCACCTACTACATTCCCTTCGTATATGGCTGAGAACCTGTACAAGTGATGCTGCTTGATTTGAGGTTATAGGGGAAAGCCACAAACATTATCTGCTGAGGCCAGGAAGAACCAGAACTGGAATGATCAAATGTAACAGAAAAACAGAAGCTCTAGGAGTATTCTGAGAATAATTAATACTATGTCCCAAAGACAGGCTACAGAGTTTGACAAGTGATTGCAAACTATGGAAAAGAGAGTGAGTTTCTACCTTTAGCCTTCTCAGTATCACATATGCAGGTTAGCTTCTTCCACTAATTTATTTATTTTTCTTTCTGTAATTTCCATAGCTTTGCAGTAAAAAAAGTGAATCAACATATAGTGTGGAAACATCAGAATGCAATTTTCACCAAATAAAAAAAAGGGCTTAAAAACCTTGTTCTCCAAATTATTATTCTAATGAAATTGCAATTGGCTTGTTTGTTAGCTAATTCAAGTGAATGGAATGAAACAGGGGAAAAAAGAGTTTGAGCAGGCTTTCCAGGTTTCATGGCACCCCCTTTCTAAAATATGCTTATAATAATCATATACATAATAAAAAGAAAAAAAAAAAAACCAAAACCAAACCTGAATCCAGACTTTATGTAATAGCTTACATTCTTGATAGATACAAGGAAAAGGTCATGTTCAATCTCTGTTGAACAGAGGCTTTCTTGTTCCTCTTTTATTCTAGTGAAACTCCTACAGAAAGGAGGGAGAAATATGATTTGGCTAGACCACTGTTTGGCTAAGTAACTGGAAAACAAACGAAATATTCAGCAGCTTTTTCCCTAGAGTTCAGGTGCTGGAGTACACACAACACTTATCCAGGGGGGTCTCAATGAAAGTCGCTGGGTATATCCTGTCTTGTACTCAAGTGCAGCAAAACAAACCACTACAGGAGAAAATGTGATACACTTATGTCACAGAGTAAAATGAAGAAGGCAAAGGAAAATGTAGAAGAGAGGGAGATGATCACATTTTACTAATTTCTATAACTGCTGTGTCACCATGGCAGCATGAACAATAGGCAGGTGTTCTCAATTAAGGTGATACTGCTGCTTGAGACAGAGGTGAATCTGAAATACTGAAGATAAGTACTCACAAGAGTTCCTATACTTTAAACAGTTTAGAATAATCTTGAGGAGGAGTTTAGATTGTTTTATTCACCAGCAATGCTTTGAACTGGATCCTGAAAGTAACTCCACAGATTAAGACTTCTACTAGGATGTTGCAGAGGTGTACCTCAAATATTGTGACATGGTTCAGGTTTCGGCTTTGTACAGTCATGAATGATTCTGATAAAAGTGATAGCAAACTGTATTTGTCACAGGAACAACTGTTTTCTTCTTCAATGCTAAGGAAAAGTTTTCATGTTAGCAGACTGAGAAGGGATATCTCTGTATCTCTAACACAATGCAATATTGTGCAGAGAAATCCAAGCTGAACCAGCTACTTCCTCATAGAAGCCTAGGAAAAAAGGGAGCAAATGTGTGTGCCTCAAACATTGACAGCAGGATAGCTGTGGAGCCAACCAAGGGTTGCTGGTAACAACACACTGTGAGAAAGAACAGCATGTGGCTGAAGAAGGGGGCCATAGGGAGTTAGGGCAGCACTTTTCTGGGACAAACATCCTTGTTCTGGCCCCTGGAGATAACCATAGCACCATACACTGCAAGCGCAGGAATGAGGTAAAGAAGTGGCTACAGGGGGATCAAGGTCAACAATGATCCCCAAACTCCTCTGACCCATTTCTAGAAATGTCTAGATGAACAAACTGCAAATGATAACTAATTTGCACAGAAAGCAAGAATTTTATCTTCAGGATACGGAAGCTTATAAATAAAAGGGTAGACCCACAAAACCCATGGGTTGTTTCTAGGGCCCCGAACACTCCAACATCTGGATTGACACTAGATCCAGGACTGATGTATGTTCTCTTTCTTTTCTTTTCTTTTCTTTTCGTTTCTTTTCTTTTCTTTTCTTTTCGTTTCTTTTCTTTTCTTTTCTTTTCGTTTCTTTTCTTTTCTTTTCTTTTCGTTTCTTTTCTTTTCTTTTCTTTTCGTTTCTTTTCTTTTCTTTTCTTTTCGTTTCTTTTCTTTTCTTTTCTTTTCGTTTCTTTTCTTTTCTTTTCTTTTCGTTTCTTTTCTTTTCTTTTCTTTTCTTTCATGCTTCCTCTCATTCAAAATCCACTGCTGTTTGTTTATACTAGAAGGCAAGGGACTAACTTATACCAGCTTCCATGCCAAGCGTTTACTAATAAAACTTTCTAAGGTTTTGTGGGGCCTCTGACTTTTGTCATTCCTTTTCAGCCATGGTCATCTACAAATCTTGGGTGCTCTCTTCCCCTTAGGGGTGGGATGCCACACTTGTTTACCAGTGGCTATGTTAAGATAGCCTTTCACTTACATTAATTATCTATTCTAATGAAGTACAAGGAGTGGGAAAACCTTTGAGGATTACAGGGAAAAAGGTGAAGATTACAAAAGGGAAAAATAAAAAAGCCAGGAAAGATCGAGCAGTACAGTGAGCTGGTTTCCATCAGGGTTTCTTATGAAACATTTGACCACTAAAGATCAATATGGAGTAATTTCAGTAACACATGTATCACTTGGAGTGCAGCAGCATGTAATGAATTAGGAAATTAGGCTGTTCTCTTTTCCTTGAAAGCATGGAAATTGCCTTGTGACATTGTTGTATATTACAGTTTATAATTCAGTACAGATTCACATGGCCCCATCTTATCTTAGTGTTAAGTGAATTTCTACTATTGCTGAATGATAGTGTATCTTTGGTAATGGAAGTTAATACCACATGCATACCAGAGTTTGTTATGATCATTTTTATTATACTGGAAACCAAGTGAATCCAAATGTTAAGTATAACTTAACTGTGATACTAGAGAATGATGTTTTTATAAGTATGCCTGCTGCATGCTGTTAAGTAAAGATATAATCAAATTTGCACCCACTGTGAGCAGGATTTCTTTCACTAGTTGTAGATGTTATTTAAGAGTTAATAGGTGATAATTGTCATGTACAATAATTTAGAATTTTCATAATTAAGGTTACATTCCCATTATAGTCAATGGAGAGAAATAGTCTGACTAACCTTTGGCCATATGAGACATTTAGGTGACTGGGCTGGAAGGAGATACCTGTGTTGTAGACCAGGATTCAAAGAATCCACAGGTTCAGCAGCTGAATCTTCTCTGATCTACCTATTCCTGCCTATTCTCTATTTTTCATTGTGTAACGAACTTTTCCACTATTTGCAATATTTACATCTATAGTTTATTTGCTTTATTCTGCAAGATAATTTTCATCTTTACACGTTCACTGCTGTAGAAAGCAAAGGTAATGGGATGAAAAATAAAAAGGGAGCTCGTTTTTATTAGACAGCACTACCACTCATGTTTTAAAGATAGCTCTTCCTTTTTGTTTGTGGTTATCCGCTCATGTAAATCAGCAAACATCATATCAACCTATGAAAAAACCTCAGCCCCGTATATTCATCTGAGTCATGTGAGCAGATACCCAGAGTAAAAAAGAAAGAGCTCTCTTTATAGCTGTCAGTTGCCAGTGAACAGAAACAAATGGGATTACAGCTGCAGCACTCCTGCCAATCCCTTCTCCCCCTGCAGCAAATTATACACATATTCATAAACACTCCAGACGATTTATCAGCTCATACTGTGAGTTTTCCTGGAATGAAAAAGTGAGCTCTAAAGTTTTTGTTTAAGAAAAAACACTCATTTTTCTTCCTTGTGTTCCTCATCTCTGCTGCTCAGTGTGCCACACTGCATCAGATACAAAGACAATTGCAACAATCCATGCTTAACAATAAAGCTGTCTGATGTTCTCCAAGACGTAATTTGAAATTACTTCACAGACAAGCTCTGCAGAAAACTGAGGCTGTGTTTGCCAATTGTGTGTATCACTGCTACCAGTGCAAGGCATTGGTGCTAAACCAGGGGATCTCTACCCTAGAGGGAGAGATTTAGTGTTCCTGGCATGGGTGGCTGAATGACTTTGCAAGATTTATTTACCAATAACTTAATCTACAAAGACTTTGTATTTCTCTTAAGTTATATCAGCGTTCTGGTTTGATTTTTCAAATACTCTGCTATTACCCCAGTCTTGTCACCAAACTGTTTAAATATATTGAGTGAAGTTACAGTTCTCAGAAAAGACTATGAAAAAAAATTAACTTGATTTTATGTAATTCAAATTCAACCCACATAAGCCTGAACATTTACAACAGTTCAAATTAGAGTCATTGCAGTTTTAATTCCTTCATCTTCACTTTCTGTCACAACAAATTAAGTTAGATTTGCTGTTTTGAGGTTTTTATGGCTGTCTGTGTTCTTACTACTTAAATTAATGACCTTTCTAATCCATGGCCTGATGTCTAACAACCTCAGAAATAAGTAATGACATCAATAGGATTATGCTTTAATGAAAATGATGGCAAGCCACAATCAATAAAGCATTCCCTAATGTTATCAGATAAAGGGAAGAAATATGAGGAATATTTGAGAACTTAAATGCAAATCAGTGCAGAGTAATAGGAATATACATGTATAGTTTCACTTGGTGTTTTGGAGGTTACAATTATAATTAAAACCTAATAAATTATTACTAGACTGATATATTCAACAAATTAATTTTTTTTTGTAGAATGACTCCAAAAAGATAGATATTGCGTCAGAAATTTAATTATTCAATCTATAGTGCCTGTATGGTTTGTTCTGACCTTGACTTTTGTATTCCTTATATATACTGGGTCAGGGAAGGTATATGTTATGGTTCGTACTCATTATCTGCTTAAGTATTTTCCCAGAACTTCTGAAGAACATTTCTAAATTTGTGTTTTCTGTGATTTCTTCCAAAATATATTAAAAAAAAAAAAGTTTTCATCAGGAAAAAAAAAAAAAAAAATTAAAACAAAATTTTTAAAAAATCCTTGAATAATTAACTGTGCCATTTTAAAATATATTTCCTTCTTCTTTTATTCACATTCAGCTTGCTAACATCCTTAGCACAGAACAAGCAGTCTGGACTTTATCTGGCAGTTTTGTGATAGGTACAACACCACTACATGTCATCAGCAAGCACAATGACAGACCAGGTGTCCTCTTCTTGCAGTTACATGTCAGTGCTCAAATGATGGGCAATTACCAGTGACAGCCCCAACACTGCAATGGGAGGAACCAGGGGCCGGCAGAAGAGATGGAAGTGGCAGTGCAGAGCACTCAAGGCACTGGACACAGAGATAAGCAGTGACAACAATCTGTATATCAACCACATTTTTTAAATTTGTTTTTTGGGGAGATCCAGTATCATAAGCTAGAAGCTGCTCATTCTGCTCATATTATGTGGTTTGTGGTTGAGAAATTTTTGACAAGGGGAAATCATCATTTTATTCTTGCCTGTGTAACTGGCAGTAATTAGCTACAGCTGAGTGAGAGACCACAGGCAGAGGCAGTTGAGAAACTTGTCGAGATTTTTTCATTGATAGCAGAAGAGAGACTAATATTTTCCAATTCTAGGTATATAATAATTTCAGGAATACAACTTAATCACAAGGACAGAGAACCTTTATGGTTTTAAAAGAGTGTTAGCAGACATAAATGATGCCTTTTTCCCCATGAGATAACTTGCCTGACCAACATGCAAGCAGAGCTCCTAAGGCACTCTTGACTGTCTGGTGTACTGGAAATCTGAGTGAAAATGTGTTCTGGGGATTGTTGACTTTTAACTGAAGAAACAACCTGTTCAGAAAAGAAAAACTGAAAACAGAGAATTGAAAGCACAGCTCTGGTTTTACTGACAGTTTCTAAATAAATATGAACATCTTCCTTACATGAGCTACTTGGTTCTGCACATGGAGACTAAAGATACACTTTGGAAGAAAGACACTGGAAAAGTTGTCTTTTTGTCCCCCAGACCTGTATCATGGCTGTGTACTTACTGGGCACGGAGATTGCTTCTGGCAAGCAGAGTTTGCCAGTCCTTTGCCCACAGTATCAAGCAGAAGGCAACTGTTAATAAAATTCCACCACTCTTCTTCTTTAGTGCTCTAATTAGTGAAGTCTAACTAGACAGGTACAAATAGGAACATCTGCCTCGATGTGAAACAATGAGGGTGCTTCCTATGTTTGCGTGGTCTGTGCATTCCCGAGAAGATTCACCTTCCCAGAAAATCCATGTATGCACATGCTGTGTGGAAGGTTGCTTAAAGTGGTCAGGGTTTATGTCTACTATAACAGAAAGTTTTAGCTAGCAGAACTTCTCAAAAATAGCAAATATTGGAACAGCCCAAAGTATAAATTATAAATGAAGAGAGTGAACAACATAACCTCTCAAAAATCCTTTCCTACTGGCAAGCATGCAGATTTTTACTGGAAAGCTCCACAAATTTCAAAAATTGCCTCATCAGTAAAGCTCTCCCTGCAGAGGAGTGTCATGATTTACCAGCTGAACATCATGAGGCAGAAGAAATTTTGTGAGGATGGTGACTTTCTCTGTGAATGCTACACTTTTCCCCATATGAATCTCTAGTTTCTTACGTTCTGGGTCTGTCACCATCACTTCATGACCGTAGAGAAACAAACTGCCCTTTAGCTCTGTGGGGGCAGGAACAGAAACCAAATGACCAAAGCTTGCTGGAACAGATCCCTCCTTGCCTCCCTCCTGAGTATCTGCTGTGGGACACAGCCAGAACCCCGCAGCTCATGGGCTGCCTTGAGGCTGGTGGTACCCCCAGGTGCACAGGTGCCCCCAAAACAGCCACCAGAGCCTTTCCATGGGGTCAGGTGAATGCTGGCTGTGATTACTGCTGCTGCTTGGCAGAAAAGAAGCATTTGGAAGCATTGTCCAGCAATATGGAGAATAATATGTAAGCCAAACAACAGTTTTGCATATAGGAGTGCTAAAAGAGAACTATCCTTCAATTTTATGGCCTTAACACGTAACTCAGAATGTGGAAGATAAATATCCTTATCACACACCAAGGGGCAGGGACAGCATTTTTAAAGAGAAAATGGTAAGCTGCTTGGGTAAAATAAAACATGGTATTCAAATTAAAATATCTATTAATTAGCCCTATTTCAATGGCAAATTATCTCAGATAGCTCCTTTTAGAAACTCTCAAAAATAACAGGGGAATGTTTCAGGTATTTGACCGTTCATAATACAGATTTAAAGGGTTATTCTTTACATTATTTTTCTTATGTGTATGGTGAATAGCTTTTTCTCCCTTGTCAGGCTTATATTAATATCTTCTTGCCTTTTATTGATTTCATTCTCAGAATTTAATTTGCCTGAGAGGATTTATAGTGTGATTCTCGTACATGTATTATATCTTATCTATCGTAGTTAGTATTGGGTTTAATGCTGTGAATTACCATTGTCACTTGATATATAAATGCGCAAGGCAGAACCATATTTTAACATACTTTTAAAATGTTGTTTCCTTATTGCTATAATTGCATAACTTCTTGTAGATAAGTGTTCCTTTACATCATTACATTTCCATCTGCTTATTGCTCATCCGTGCTAAACGAAATTCACTTCATTCACAAACACAGCATTGTTTAGTTGTTGTTTTGCTTTTATTAATTTGTTCATGACCCCTAGGGATGCCTGTTTCACTGTCATCTATGCAAAGGGAATTTAACTATATTGTGTTTTCCTAAAGGCCATAATTATTTAATTAAAACTTAGAAGATAAACCCAAAACTTACAAACTCTATGTGTAAGTTTGTTTCTCATTGCAGAAAAAAATATGATATTTAAAGAACACTTTTTTGAAAAACAAAAACTTTGAGCAGAATAAAGAGGAAATGGCATGTTAATTTTATTGTATTAGGAAAATGGAGATTGGAACTAACAAGAAAGCCTCACATGCAGACGTGTAAGAGTGTGAGAAGCTAAGTTTTTGGGTCACAAGTTCTGAAGAAAACAGCTGACTACATTTTGGAGGAAGATTCAGGTCCAACACCTTCAAAAATAAGAGGATTTTCTCCCAGGCTTGAAGATAAAATATTCTGTCCTGAAAACCTTCATTTCCTTCCAGCATAACATTTCAATTTGATTCTCTTTTGTTTGGCACTTCATCTTATTTGGATTACTTTTCACCCAATTTCCCTATGATTACAACATCCTCCGCAGGTTTCCTCACTTGTAGGTTTCAAAAGGTGAAAGAAATTAGATTGAAATTCATATCCCACTGAAGAATTTTCACTTGAAGTCAGAAGAAACATATATCTTTCTAATGTATATATAAATCCAAGAACTAGAAGTGTTGAGTTCCAGAGTGCACATAATGCTAAAATGCGATTTGACAGAATCCATTTCCGGAGTGGAAACACATTAATCTTAAAAGCTATCATGACACATTAATGATTTGCTAACAGATTCCTGGTAGTCTTAATAGTCTTCATGGAGCCTCTTGATGGTCCCTATATGATTTTGAGTGTTTTAACTATTGTGATTGAGAAATAGTTTCAACCATGGACACTGTCTGTCCGAGAAGACATTTCTTCTGAAAGGTTCCACACACCAATTCTGCCATTAAAATACTAAGAAATAAGAGCTCACAGCTGAGTTTGACCTGAAGTCCTCAGGAGTATCACAGCCCTTACATATTCTAAACAGTTATGTTAAGACTAATTTTATAATGACAATTTATAGAAAATTTAACAAGTCTGTGTGGTTTTATATATGTTTCTTGTTCTTTATTTACATTTAAAAAAAATCATATTGATGTTTTCTGCATATGATTACTGGCTGGAATATCAGTATTTTCCTATTTCTCTATGCACAGATTTACAGATCTCACTTTTTCCAAGCAGAAGGATCTTAGTGTACAGTTTCTGCTGTAAGGGAGCAAAAAGAAAATAATTTAATTATTTCCCTCACACTGTCTTGAGACAAATTTCCCTTAGAGTTTAACCATAAGGCAGATGGGATAAGTGGTTTACTGTTGGGGATTTTTGAGGTTTTTTCTTTTCTTTGACTTTTTTTCGTTATTTACCATCACTTCAAGCATTATGACTTTGACAATTATTATTTTTTTACATTTTGAAAACAACAGGAGATACAGGAAAGCAGAAGAGGCCACTGTAATCAGAGGAATATGGAATAACATTCAATATATTAAGCACTCTCTGAAATGAAATAACATCCTTTTTTCATTTTTATTTAAGAAAAGCTCAAGAGAATTAATATGTTTGTGAGCAGCAGTACTGAGTGCAACAGGAATTGCACTTGTTTAGGGATGAATTGGCATGGCAGGATGGGTCAATGAGGGGAGAGCAGGGGATGTTGTCTTCTTCAACTTCAGCAAGGCTTTTGACACTGTCTCCTGTAGCATCCTCTAGGGAAGCTCAGGAAATATGTGTTAGATGAATGGACAGTGAGTTGGATCAGGAACTGGCTGAATGACAGAGCTTAGAGGGTTGTGGTCAGCAGAGCAGAATCCAGTTGGAAGCCTGTAGTCAGTGACATTCCCCAAGGATCAATTCTGGGTCCAGCCTTACTCAGCTTGTTTATGAACAACCCTGATGAAGGGGTAGAATGCACCCTGAGCAAGTTTGCTGATGATACACACTGTTGGCAGTGGCTGATCCACGTGAAGGCTTTGCTGCCTTTCCATGGGACCTTGATAGACTGGAGAGTTAGGTGGAGAGAAATTTAATGAGGTTCAACAAGGGCAAGTGCAGGGTCCTGCACCTGGGGAGGGATAACCCCAGGTGCCAGCACAGGCTGGGGGGGCTGAGCTGCTGGAGAGCAGCTCTGCAGAGAAGGACCTGGCAGTCTTGTGGGTGATAAGTTGACCGTGAGCTGTCAGCGTCCTTGAGAACAGGAAGGCCAATGATACCCTGGGGTGCACTGGAAGAGTGTGGTCAGCAGGTCGGGTAAGGTGATCCTGCCCCTCTACTTGGCCCTAGTGAAGTCACATCTGGTGTCCTAAGTCCAGTTCTGGGCTCCTCAGTACAAGTAGATGAGGAGCTACTGGAGACACCCCAGCAAAGGCCACAATACTGATTAGATGTCTCTCTTATGAGAGTCTGTAGGAGCTGGGCCTATTTAGTCTGGAGAAGAGAAGACTGATATGGGATCTCACTAATGCATATAAACATTTCAAAGGTGAATGCCAAGAGGATGGTGCCAGATTCTTTTCAGTGGTGCCCAGTAACAGGACGAGGAGCAATGGCCATAAACTAAAACAAGAGGTTTCACCTCAACATGTGGAAGAATGTCTTTACACTGAGGGTGGTAGAGCACTGGAACAGGCTGCCCAGGGAGGCTGTGGAGTCTCCCTCTGGAGACATTCAGAACCCACCTGGATATGTTCCCTGCCTTGGCAGGGAATTGGACCAGATTATCTCCATGGATCCTTTCCAACCCTAATAATTCTGCAATTCTGTAGATTCACTATGACACACAGTAGTGTGGTACAGCATGGCCAGTGTGGTACATGCGAAAAAAAAAATTCCCTTTATCTGGATATATATCCTTTGAGACCTGATAAAAGAGAACCTTCTCATTTTTCATGGTTTGAATTATCCATGTACAAGCACTGATTTCAGTGGGCATTCATTTTATGCTATTATTAAGGAACAGCATTTCAGTCTTTCTCTTCTTCACAAACCCTTTGTCTGATCTGTATAACAAATGTTTTCACATGATTGGGATTTAAATGCTGCCACATTTTCAGAGTTAGCTCTTCTACAAGCTGTTTTCTTTATTGGATTCATTTTCCCACATAATCCACTCTAAACTGCAATTTATTTAAATCATGGACTGACTGGACAACTAGGGGTAGTGATTCAGATGGTTTGAGATTTTTCTGTCCAATATTCATTTCATTATTTGCCAAAATCCCTTTTTCTAAGTATATATTTAAAACCCATTCATTTACTGATTTACTTTTGGCTTCCTATAAGGATTCATACCGATCTAGCTGCCTTAATCAATAATTCATTATGCCCTGGAGCAGAGTTTTTTTCTCTTTGGCTTCAGTATGTTGCAATTACAAAAACAAAATTAAATAAGTAGAAGGCAAATTTATGGACCCAGATGTATTAATTGAAATTAAATTGTATTTTATTGAAGCTGTTCCTATTTGAAGTTGAATGTTTCTGCAGAAGTTAAGATGGCCATACCTTTTAAATATCTATTACTATCATCCCTTTTGAGGCAGACTTAGCACACAGCAGAATTGCAACTACTGCAGTTGAGGAGCTCATGTGCAGTTTAGGGATTCTGTTTGATATGGGGGACTCTTTGTGATGTCCATGTGACTGAAAATTTCATTTGGAAGAAAATATATACCTGTTCATTTCATCCATTTAATGGCCCTACTCCGGTAAAAGACTACAGAACACTGCAATTTCTATGAACCATCAAACCGCAGGAAAGGTGAATAATTCTCTGCCCATATGGCATCGTGCTTAGGTAAGGGTCTCTCAAGCCTGATTTTTAGGGCTTGAGCAGGCACACAGGAGATTACTCAGTAAGTCCAACCATGTGTCTCATCTGGCAAAGGTTATGTATGTCAGGATATCTGAGGGGAACAGGAAGAAACAGAACAAAAAGAAAACAGCTGCACAGAAAACAGAGAGTCTGTGATTTGGAGAAGAAAAAACAATGAAAAAGGGGATTAACAGACTCTCTGCAATTATATGGTTCAGAGAGCAAATAATACTTAAGAGTATTGATAATGTAAGTTTTCATGTGCAGCCTGACATAGGTATGCAAATACACATTACCAATGAGCTGTGTGCCATGAAGATCTAGGGAGCCTTGTGGGTAGGAAGGGGGCAGAGATGAAGGCTGAAAGCCTTGCTAATGGAATTAAACCACTTGTTAATGCACTTTCCATTGTGCAATAGAGCAGAGATTGCATCTGCACTCAGCTCACACCATCGCTACTGCAGGATCACGCTGGATGAGACCGGATTTCTTCTACAGATTTTGTAAGAGAGAATCATGCTTTAAAGTTCCTCCTTGGCAGGCACAGCATCAATCATCCAGCAGGTTGTTTGTCTTTTCTCTTCACTGCTGAGACATTAAGAGGGATTCATGAAGTATTAATAAGGCCTCTAGGTTGCTTGCCGTGAGCTATAAAACTGCAGCCAGTAATTCCATGCTTTGAAAAGAATCTCTCCCTCTGTTTCAATATATGTTAAAGGTGTTCTTTGAAATAATTAAGACACAGAAATATGGCCAGGAAACAGGATATGGCCAAAACCTTACAAACAGGAGCCCAGTAGCTATTCGTGCTATTCTTCAATTACTTTGTTGAAACATTTTCCTCTCTACCCATGATAACACCTCTACACAGATGTGCCAGACAGAACAGGCTTGCCAGTGAAATCATATCCAAGAGAACTGTGAATTGCTGAGAAGCAGTTTTTGAAAAACACTGCCCAGTGGAAGAAAAATACTTTATCTCTATGTAATAGATATAGTTTACCATATTTGCTACAATGACACTCTGAAAATATAGGCTCTTTGGGCTTATTATGACTATTCAATGACTATTGAATAGACCATCAAAAGACATTAAAAAACCTAGTGACTTCTGATAAATAGACTTGCAAGATAAGTTCTCATTCAAAGCCCTCTGTGTGAGCATAATGTGTGCGTGTTCATGTGTCTGTTCACACATCACAGCACAGATGAAGAGAGCTGGACTGAACAAAAAGCACTAGATGCCCTAATGTTTCAAAAGCTGGGGACTAAAAGAAGGGCAGAGGTAGTTCCTGTTTATATCTAAGTACAATGTGTAGGTTAGAAATCTGATTCTGGGATCAGAGCCACATGGTGCTCTGGGGAAAATATATGTATTAGTATTCTCTTTCTGTAACATTGTTCAGATCTTCCAGTCTCATTCCATTTGCACAAAATATAAATGAAGGCATATTAAACAAAACATTCTTAGGTTTACTCCATTAATTTTATTACTCCCAGTAAATCTTCTTATCTCAGTTAAATTGTTGTTCAGACAAACTGCCCTTGAGGAGCATATCAACCTTCAGAGGGATGCACAGAAGGTAGGTGAAGTTCTCTTTTCCAATGGCTAAGTGATGCAGTAGCTGCTCCTGCTACTGTAGCATATTGCCAAAAAGCTAGTGTAGCCAACATACAAGATTCTATTCCAGCACCAGAGAGAAGGTTAGACTTAGCAGTAATATTTAACATGTTTTATGTTTCTTAACCGTGATGAGTTTAATGTTCATACAATTTGGTTAAATCTCAGACTGCTTATGTTTTCTTTAAGTACTCCAGCAGCATTCACTTTGAAACAGTCACCAGAAGGAGATTCATTGAAGAACAGGGGTAAATACTTCCTTCCCTAGAATCCAATCACTCTTTTGAATACACCATCATTGTAAAAGCAGCATGAGAGGAACTGTGATAAAATAAGAACACTTTGAGGATGATCAGTAAAATGAAAACAGCTTACCTATTGAAAAGAATATAATAATTCAGCCCCAATTGCATATCTGGACTTTATTTTCTGTTACTGACTTGCTATTGGGGTGAAGGGTTTTATCTTCATATTTGTATGGTTCACAGTGAATAAGCTATAGTCAAGAAATCAGAAAATAATGTAATGAAATGTTTAAACCAGCATTAATGCAATTCATAGAGAATTTCAGAATCCTACTATACAAGCATGACTATGGGTAAGATATTAGTTATTCATCACATTTTATGGCCCTTTATGCAATTAAATGACAAGAGTATTCTAAAGGTCAAATGTGAAATGTAAGAGGCAAAAATAAAACGCCACACATTTTCTTGTTGTTGAACATTTTGTTTGTGCTGTCCTTAAGTTGCCCTAAGGATTTCTTTCTGTCCTTAGAAAGTCAACAAGCAAACAATTTGAAAATGATTAATATTGATTTTACATAATACACCACAGTTCTGCTGGAATTCTTCTGTCTGCAGCAGAAAGTTATATTTGTTGTTTTGAAGAGAGGACACTTAATATAGTGGAAGGAACAACGTGCAGAAACTACTGTATGTCCCAGAGGCTGATGCAGATGCCTCTCACTGCACATTGTGCAGGGCCTGTTTGGCTGCAGCAATACAGATACCTGACATGATGTTGCACACATGCAGAATGCCCTAAATACACTCCCAGGGGATATTTTGCAAGGAGAGGGGTGTTAGCTGAGGGTCGGTTCCTTCCATGTCAAGGGCAGGAAGTGCAAAACTGAGTTGATAGATGTCCTCTTTCCATAACTCCCTTCTGGCATAGCCCCAGCTCAGCCTTGTGCTGGCTCAGCTGCCACTGCCAACACATAGCAGTTCCCTACATGCAAAGCCAGGACATGGGGAGAACTGATGAGAGAGAGAACTAGGGCTGCAAACAGCTTGCTGCTCTTGCATTAACTCAAGGGATACCAGCAACAAAGATTTATTGTATGGATACACCGTCTCTGCATGTTCATGGGTCCTGGCATGTTTTACAACAGGCTTCACCTGCCCCAGTCCTTTGGCCAGCTAACAGCCTGAAGTTTAGCTTGGCTTATTCATTTTTCCATGAAAAAGGTGGTCTTTCAGAAGATAAAACATTTTTTATAGCTTAATTTAAAGAAGAATTAGTTCCAACTGTAAGGTTGCATAGGAGCTCCTTCATATCCCTTGGGGAATGAGTTCTTGCTGACGTTACCAATATCGATCAGTTATATCTGTCAGGAGTGGAAAGAAGGGTGTGGAACCACTGCTCAGTCAAAACAAATAGAATAATCCACCAGCTCAAAAAAAATTCTTTTCTATGGAAATCTATTTTGCCTGTGGGTTTTTCCAATGTAATTGTAAATTTACACAACGTTTGCATTGGATAACAGCTCAAGAAGTAATACCTGTACATAAGCTCATTCCAATTTTACACTGGTTATTTAAAATCCTACTTTCTCTGAAGAAAGTATCCATCCTTCTTGGCTGCTTTCTCTCCATTTTTGGCCTGTTTCTTTCAAGTAGATATATAAAAGATAATAGGAACTATATAATATTTAAATATAGTAATTCAAGTAATTCATGTTTTCACAGCGATAGTTTCACCAGCAAACACATTTTGAACTCTTCTTCAAATATTGTATGTGGAGGACAGCATTTACTGGTGAAAAACAAAAAGTGACAATTTCTTGTTTCATACAGCCTTTATTTTGGTAAAAGAAAGGAAAAAATTCTGTCACTTTATTCTTCCTCCCATACTCTGATTGGAAGGGTAACACAACTAGTGAATTAATTGCAAATTTGAACAGGAATTGGGATTTATGCCATGTCATATGTTTTGCCTCCTTTCTGTCACATACATACAAACTTTTCCTTTCTATTTAATTAGCTCTCACCATTGTTTAGCACCACTATTTTCTACAGGTCAACACACTACCAGTGTTTTAAAGTATGTCACATTAGAATATTCAAGATAATTAAAGCAAGCTGTTAATCCATATACTCCATATACTACTGCTTTCAAAGAGAAGAAAGAAGCTTTTATAAAATGGTTGTTCATGACCACTCTAAATTGGGTATCACCAAGATATTTGATTTCGGCCCAAAAGACTATTTTTTTGTCAAACCAAGAGTATTATGAGCTTGAAACTGGCAATATCTAAAATATCAGAGCACTTCAGGAATATTTCTGGGGACTGAGGTACTAGATTTTAGTTTGTGATAAATTAGTGGTTAAACATCCTTGAATAATATCACAACTTTAGTTTTTTTGTTTGTGTTGTTAAAACCAGATGATAGTATTACCTACTTGTGTCCTACTTGTGTTATCTTTGAGAACAAATCTTGAATCTTAGGAAGACAGCGTGGAAGCTGTTATCCATTTTTGGTTTTATGAGTGACGATATGGAATGTATGAGATCTCAGTTGTGAAAAATAAGCTGCACAAGCAGCAGTTCACTCTGATAACACTTAATTCTTCAGCCAGGGACTTGAGTGTGGAAATAGGACCACCAAACATACTGTAAAAGGACTTACAAGTAGCAGTTGTCCATCTATGAGCGGGGACGCTGGACTAGATGACCTACTGTGGTCACTTCCAAAACTACACATTCTGTAATTCTATGATTCTCTTATTCTCTGATCTCTGTTCATGGAAAACATACTTCTAACAGGAAATTTATAAATAGAAAATGTCAACACTCCAATGCACAATTTCTCCTCCACTACACATTGCTTTTTGCTTCACTAAGTTGACTGTCAGCTGCAGACATTCTCCATGCTGAGAACAAAAGGCAAATGCCCTCAGTGTGTCTAAGATCTTCTTTAAGCAGAATTGTGTACAACACAATATCACAAACAGCTGTTTCTTCCAATGTGTCTATCAGCTGAGAACGGTCAGGACAGGCAGGACTCGGCTGTACCATGCACCCATGGCAACTGAGGAAAAGTGACAGCCAGCTGTCATTCACACAAACAGAGCTTCCTTTTCCCTTAAGGGGCTCTTTCGTGAGTATAACGTCTTCCTTGGGACTTTGAGTCACTTCCTCAGGTCTTCTAGGCTTTCATGATGTGCTGAATCAAGTGCCTAGTAAGAGACAGACAAAAAGAATGGGATATGTCTCATTAAATCCAGTTATTTCCTCAGAAAACATCTGTAATGTGCAACTTAGTCAAAGACAAAACCTCTGGTCTAAATCTACACCAAATTTTCCATTTTTACCTCACGAGGTGTTGCTGACTGAGGCATGGATACAAAAGCAGAGACACTCACCGTAGCTGACCAAAGAATAAGGCTTCTGCAGAGGCCGTGCAAGTCCCACACCTCATTTTTAAGCAGAACCTTTCTTGAGTTCTTGTGGAAGATGGAGTACCATTGAATATAAGAACACTGTGAACACCCCAAGAAACTCACCTGTCACCAGCAGTGATCTTATCAGCTCTGATACCTTGCTAGGTTTTGGGGAGGGAGGCAGAAGTCTGGGCTGTGATCTCACATTCTTTCTGGCTGGGGTGAGCTTCCTGCTCACAGAGGAAGCACGATAGTATGAATCAGTAACTTCAAAGTGATTTTTCCATTGATCCAGCAGATTATTCAGCCCACCACTCTGCCTAACACAAATGCCATTCAGCTTGATAAAAGCTACGAAAACTATGTCTGGCTTTCACACAGCATTTCAAGTTGAACACAATCTTTCCTGAGTAAGGAGTTGACGGTATTCTGAATGTGAAACCAGATGACCTTTCTTTTCTTTCTTAATAAGCATCTCCGATGACACTTACTCTATCAGAGATCCTTATTTGCAATGGCTGCTGCAAAAATCACCTCATGTATGATTTTTTATAGGTCTGTTGAGCACTTGTTAGCACAGGTGGCCTGAAATAGCATTGTTTAGAAATTAAAAGGAACAGAAAATTCAGACTTAGCGAATGTCAGAAAGCAGGCAACTACCTGACATCTTGACTCAAACATGATCCCTCCAATAAAAACTGGTCACTTATGTAACAAAATATGAAGATTGGGCAAAACTTTTTAACAGCAGAAAACTCTTTCCAGTACGTTTTCTGTCTATTCATTGATTAAAGTCAGTTAATCACCAATCACTTCAATTGACCAATAGCAGTCCAAATGCAACCGTTTGGTTTGGTACCCATTGTATTGATCAGACTTGAGGTAATGGAAGAATAATCATTGCATCACGGGGAATTAGAACGGCCAAGAATTGTGTCTATATCTGCTGTTTTTCTTGCCACAGTTTCTCCTGTGTAACTGGCTAGATGCCCAATTCCCTTTCTACACACATATTAGAATAATCCAAAGTAATGATGACTGATCTTTCCAGGTATCATTAATACTATCTGCCAGTTGATGGCGAAATACATCACAGTCTGTATTGCTAGCCTGAATTTAATAAAAATAGAAAAACATACCACAGGGATCTGAACAGATCCTGGCTGGTCTGAAATAAAATGTTGATGAATACTGTACACTGTAAGTAAATAGACCCACTAAATATTCAACAAGGCTGAAATATCATTTTGTCATGGAGAGAGAGAATAGACAAGTCAAGGTGTACTGAAGCAGTTTTTGAAGAGGCCTACAAACAGAAATGACTGAGTATTTCTGTGGGTTTCTCTTTATAACCAGTAGTTTCCTTCTGTTATCAGATGAATTAATTTGAATAGATGTTGATAAAAATTGACAAAGTGACAATAGCAAATCTCTCTTGAAAGACCCTAAGTGACAGACTAGGATGAATTCAACATACTTACAGCATGTTAAAAGTGAACTCCAAATATAAGGGGATTTAGGCACTGAGAAAAGTGGTATCCAGTCTGAAATTGTGAACACCAAGTTTGCGTGCATTTTCATGTCATGCATTTATTTTATGTTCACACATAAGCTATTCAGTCTATACTGCCTTCCACCCAGTTATAAAACTTTTTAAAGGAGTCTTTAAATCTAAAATTAATAACTTTACTGTATTCATCATATGTAAAAACATAGGTATTTTCACAAGTAGATCTTCATCCTTTCTATGCCAGGATACTTCAGTTCCAGCTTTTCACCTAATAAAGGCAGACACCAGTGGATGTTCTGATGAAAGGCAGCACAAATCCCAGTTTTATATTTTGTCACCATATGCTTTTGCCAGAATGTTATGTTCTCAAGGTCTTCTTGACCATCTTGACCTCAGAAACAGATAAAAACTCCAGGCCATTTCAGCTACAAGAAAAACAATTGGGTGGTAGTGGTGTTTAACTAACACATTATCATGATATGACCACATCAGTCATATCCTGAGGCCTGGAATCAAGGTACATCAGATTAATTTTTTTTTCAGATTGAAATAGTTACTATCTTATTTTATCTGTAGCACTGTTGTTTTTTTCATATATCAACATAAACAGTCAGAGATGTATGAGACATTAAGTTCTTGAAATCATATTTCCAGTAGAGAACTAGGGATTATAGAACTGGAGATACTGTGAACATAACTAATTTTGTTTTCAACTAACTATTAGTCATGGAACACAGAGTATTACCCACTTTACTGTGAATTCATCCTTTCAGAAATTTCAACACCGTATTAGAACAATACAAAGTAGGAGCAATGACAATCAGACCAAGGCAGAGAGAAAATACTGTTGCTCACTGCAAAGACTCGACACTGTGCAAAATGCAGCTGTTTTGGCAATAGTACTTCTCAAGTACTTGGTATTTTATTTTTATGGGACTTTTACATGCCAGTGATGTTTAGTTCATTAAAAAAAATCCAACTGAAAAGAAACACCTCTTTATTCTTGATCCAGCTCAAAAAAGTAACATAATTGTTTTAGCTATAAAGATGTTCCATAAAATGTCAGCTATACAATCCAAAATTAAATGATTAATTGGATCTGAGTAGATAGGAAAGGGCACTTTCCAGATTCCCAGCTTTCAAGAATTTAAATTTTTCAACAAAGTGAAATGTTCAGCATGTGTTTCCATTTCTTTGTAGTGAAAGTCCTTTGGGAAAAGCATAGTGTGGAACACTGTAAATTAGTTTCCTTGTATTTGGAAAAATATTAATTGCTGGTTTAGTACTTCTATAATATATTTTTTATTTTGACTGAAAATTCCATTAGTTCATCAAATACAATACTGATCAACTGCTTTTTTTTAATCTGCAACTATCCTTTTCCCGAGAAGATATTAATATACCTTCTCCTGTATCTGGCATTTTCACTTTGTTCCAGAGTTTTTTTATTTACCTTTAATATTTTGTAGATATATATGATAATCTGCCTTTTGTTCCTTCCAGCAATGCAATAATTTACACTGTTTGTTTGAGTTCTTTTTTTTTCTGAATTTCTAGGCTAAGTCTCGACCAAAGGAGTGCCATTAATAAAATGAGTTCTTGCTTTTTTTTTTTGGGAACAACATAAATTCTTTCTATCTTTATCATGCTTCTTGTTTCTTCAAAGAAAGGTATCCTTTTGATACTTTTGGATTCCAGGTCATATATTCCTTCCCTAAACTTCTCTGCATTCACATTCACAGCTAGTTAACAAAGTCCTCCAGGTCTGATCACGTGAAGCAAAAGAGGTAAGTCCAAATTTAACATTTTCACTAATGTGCTATCAATATAGGTCTGAATGGAGAATGTCAAAAAGCCTTGTTTCTCCACCAGTTAATTTAAGCCCATGCCTCCACCTTCCTTCTCCTTAGACCCCAGGGTCTGGCCCTGGACCATGACTTCTTTGAACACCTCTAAAGGTGTTTTGCAGCCAGAACAGGTGCTCTCTCCCCTTTTGCTCCAGCCCATCTTTCTATACCAGACCTACCTTGTCTTTGCTTCTTGATCCAACCAAGAGAGGCTTTGCCTATTTTCTGAACTTTGCCTCACACCTCTGCCCCACTTCTCCCAGCACGTTCAGCTCTAAACATCTCATAAAACCATCGCTTTTTCTGAGTGCTCAGTTTAAAAGCCTTCTTGTACAAAAATAATGTTGTTTAGTGGAATTATAGCCATAAATCTATGAGCCTCTTTTCCTTGTCTATCTACATTTATTTCCAGAAATGTATTATAAACATACCTGGCCTGCCTATGTTAGGTTTATTTTGCACATTGTGCATTCAAGAAAAAAAATAGAATAAATTTATCTATTCATATATATATAATTTAAATATGCTTACACAGGATGGCTCCACTGAGCCACTACAGATCTCATTGGCACATCTCTCACCATCCTTTTCAGATATGGATCTTTTATATCTTTTAATCACAGTTTTGCCTTGAGAATTTTTTTTTCATAGCAGTAGTTATTGCCAAATCTAATAAAAAGCCAGCAAATCGAAATGTTGTATATGTCTATGAAATCTAACCTGCAGCAAAATTGCTCACACAAAGAAACATTCCAATGCAATGGAAATTTATTATTTTAAACTTATCGCTATTATTCTAAATCTAACATCTGGACAAGCACATAATTAAATAAGGCAAAATAACTTATTTTTTCCCAAGTTTTTAAATTAAAATCTGTATAGTGCTGAACCACTGCAGCCTCTCCGATGAGAATATAAAGGAGTCCACCTAAGAAGGAGGATGATACTTTTTGCATTACCAGTATACATGATCAGTTTAACACTTTTATTTAACAAATCTGAAAGCAATTGCCCCAGGATGTTTTGTCTTTACCTAGCAAAGTAAATGAAGAGATAATTCAGGTTCTCAGGTGGTATTGTGATATTAGGGAGAAATTAACTTTATGCAGATTTGAAAAAAGATATACAATAATTTTTTGGGAAGAGTAAATTTAGTGTTTGTAAAATATTCACCCATGTCCATAAGCAGAGATTAGGCAGTGTTCCTGTGGCAGTTCATCCTTCCCTGATAATAGTCAGCATACCCTGTGGCCGGGAAATCACGTGAAGGAATGAAGGGACATCTTGGCATTTAAACCTTTTTGGTGAGCCAGCGCTGAAGATGCCTGGTGTTGTAGTGTTACAGTAAGGTAGGTATCTGCCTATTCACTAGGCTTTGGATAGAGCCCACTAACCTTCTCTGTTCAAGATTCTGAAAACCTCACAGCAGTATTATTCAGTCCAGGACTTACTGAGCCAGACAGTGCTTGGATAGGTGTGCAGTGAGACAACGAGCAGGACAAATCCAGGGGAACTACTACTTGGCTGCTGCACTCCCTCAGTGGCACTGTGCAGAGCTTACTGAAGACCTGCCTTTTTTCTTCACAGGCTGACAGTTCCAAAAATTTAAAATAACTGATCAAAAATTCACTTTCCTTACCAGTTCACCCTAGAAAATATCCACTCAATATGTATTCTTTTGATGCCAGTACTTTTGCCAGGGACTTCACTTATCCAGTATCAATTTTGGGGGGCAAGATGGTTAAGACTCTCATACTATCTGGAGAACAATTTTATGCACAAGGTTTATTTCAATCCTGAGAAGTGGTAGAAATTATATTGTTGCTATTAATTTACCTCTTCTGATGAACATGAATATTTTTTGTCTCATATTACATTTAGCTCTCTCTGCTTCTCCTCCCACCCTGAGGTGTCACTGTTAGAATCACAGGAGCATCAGCACCAGCTGGCTGCTGCTACCTTTGGCTACCTCCCTCTCCCTTCTCGTGGCTGGTTTGTGTGAGTCCCTCCCAGTAGTGTCCCTCCAACATCTGAATTGCCGAATCTCACACACCACACACATAAAATGCTGCTACAGCACTCAGTAGGGTGTTACTAGCAGCTCTGCAGCTCACAGTGTTTTGCAGAGGGCATAAAATTGTAAAGGGACTGAATTCTGGATAGAAGCTCTCTTTTTGCACTCATCCCCAGAGAAAGCTGAACAAGGAAGGTGGTTTTCACTTGAGAAGGTCTTGACAAGTAATTTTTTTCACATTTCTGTCATAGTAATTTTTCACATTCCTGTCATTGCTCCTATTTTTAACTTGTTTTAAAATTCTTTAAATACATCTAAAGACAAATGCTTTCATAAGTAAAAAATTAAATAAACACATTTAATAGATTTCAAACTGAGATAAAGACTACTCCTGCTCTTACTCAAGTCCCTGAGGACAGTGTGAGACAGGTATTTCACAGTCTAAAAGGCACAGTAAGACTTGAAAATGATCTTGTGGCAATACAGAACACTAATCTGAGACACAAGAGACTGTGAAGCGTATCTGCAATAAATTGTAAATGAAGAAGTAAGGCAAGGACAAGTACATCCATTAAGATTTAACAGAATTATTATTAGCATTAGGAGCTGTTAGTCTAATGACATTGTTATTAGTTTTACCAACCAAATACAGTATCTCTGCAGGAGTTACTCTAAGCAATGCTACTGGAATCTCTGAGCAGCAATGGATTAATTACCAAAGTAATTCTTCTTCCTCCCGCCCAATAAGCAGACTTTCTTGTCAGTCTCATTAGAGATATTAGATAGAGATATTAGTCTTGCAACTTTATCATCCCTAATTGACAGAAAAGGGCAGACATAGTAAGATGGTGCTGTGACATCAAGTACTCCATCACAATCCACAGGGGCATGTAGTACATCCTTGCTTGTAATTCAAAAGGAGAATACAGCATTCGAGTTTCTAACCTAGCCACTGTTCCCTATGACTTTTCTTTTTGGCAGTGTTTGGGATGCTGGGTTCCTGCCACTGGCACAGAGAGCAACAAGAATGCTGGCCTCAGTAAGTCACCTCAGCAGTTAAAAGACATCATTCTGACACCGCCTTTCTGGGCGCCTTCAGTGGAACAGAGCTGTCCTTGCTTACTGTTCTTTCTCTCCCATCAGCCTGAAGGCAGGCTGCTGGTGCTGAGGTGGCCCTGTCTGGGTCACCAGCCCCTGGAGATGTCCTGTCCATCCCCACTGACAGCAACCATAGACGATAGTCTGATATCTGGTGAGGTGTTCATGGACTTTTAGAGCATTCCTTTCTAAAATGTCGGCTATAAAGAAAATTCAGTTATTTAAGTGTTGGATTAAAGGCACTTTCATACGGATTAGATTTAACTCAATTTGTCATTTGTGCTCAAGGATATTTCAGTATTTAGATCAAGCCTTCACTTTGCAAAAAAAAGAACCAAAAAAACCCAAAAAAACAGGAACATTCAACAGAAGTTTCATCTCCTTCTGGTTAAAGAAAATGCAGAAAAGTTAAGTCAGTCTTAAACTGTCTTTATTTTCTATGGAATAACTTGAGCTTTGATTACCCTTTCTTTATTATGTTTTTTTATTAGTTAATGACCTAGATATCAGGTTTAGTTATGTTTGTCATCCATACCTATCATACTTACAAGGTATTAGTGCATAATGTATCTAACATACTTGCATGCTTGAAAGAACAGTGCATAATCTGCTTCAATTATTCTTCATGTTTGTGTTTTAATATCACTCCATACAGGATCTGGCAGGGGTGGAGTAAACTTCCTACAGAACAGACTACTATGTGCTGTATTTTGGATTTGTGAACAAAACAGTGTTGATAACACAGGAGTGACTTTTTTTTTCTGGTGAGACACTCCTGTGGAATACAAAGCTTTTAAAAAAGAAGAATGAAATTCGTCTGAAGTAATGAAGTCCTTGGAAATGTTTTGGTTTAGAGGCCTGTGTTTAAAAAGGAGAATGAGGACCCTTATCCCAGACTCTCAGCACCTAAATTGCAAGATCAATATTCAAATCTATATATCAGTATCTAACTCCTAGTCAGAGTTTCTGAACAGCAGCACATAATAAGCAGTCAATAAGTGTTACAAACATTTCTTAAGCACAGACATCTCTGTCTGTTTAAAGACCAGTCAAAAAACGCAGAGTATTCCTGAATGGTGCCCCATGTCCTTGTAATGTTTCTACATGGAAATTTTCCATAAGGTCAGACCTGTTTACAGCTGTGGTGGACACAATGGTCCCATTCATTATTTACCTATCATGCCATCCTGCTAATTGGGCCTTGGCTGAGGTATGCTTATTCCTAACAATAATAAGAATATAAATAAAAATCACTTAATTATAATGTATTTTCTTCAAGAATCCCTAAGGGCTCAAGATATTTTTTTCCCCACAGAATTTGAAATAACTTGGCTGTTAAAATTCCATTGTTAAAATCACTTCACTCCGATTTCATTATGGAGAAGAAACGGCTGAAACAGATGATCATTCTCTTAGAGGGCTAATCGTCATTTATAAGTGAGTCAGCAGTCTAAGTGCCTAGTGAAATAAATCTGTAAATATTAAACATTTGTTTTGAGGAAAGGACAAACAGTGTTTTACACATTATCAAAAGTACAAACTTGTTGAATCAACGTTCTGAGTGCAACACATTATACCTAAAGAATCAGAAAGGATCATACCACATGCGCGTCTGATATCAACAGCATACAAAATAAAAACACTGTACTCAGAAACATTTTTGTTCATTTTCTACTATTTCAGCTTTGATATTTGATAAATCTACTTCTGGAGTTAAAATAAGTTTTGCATAATTATTTTTTGCATTCTTTTTATTCTGATGAGTGAGATTTAGTATTCAAAAACTAAGATTTGCTATATTATTGAATATTTTTGCAGGTGTTAACTTTTATGGCTATGCAAATTATCTTTTGCTATTTTTTTTATTCAAATTACATACAACCAGTTTCAGTTGCAGGCAAGTTTGTTATGTTTGGTTTAATTAGCCTTCAGATTTAGAATAGATTATTAAGAGTTATAAACGGTTAATGCTCAGGTTCATTACATTGAATTTAGAAATACATTATGTTTCCAGACCTGGAGGCCTAACCAGAGAGACTCAGCTTCATCATTGATTTCCCAGGAACATTGTGATTGATCTTTTGACGTGAAACCAGAGAGTACTGCCTGCCTAGATCACTTGAAGGATACACATGGACAATGCGCAGAAGAGTTCCTCTCAATGTGCATGATGGGGAAGGAGAACTCTCCTGATATATTCTTCTCTGCCTCGACAACATCAGGTACATATCTATGAGGCATTAGGTAGAAACTGAAAGGCCTGTAGCCCCACCTGACAACGCCCTCCACTGACAGGTGGATGCAGGAGATCCTCCCCCAGCAATGGCATCCTACAGTACTACTCTTTTCTGTTCACTGACATGAGATATACTTCTACAATCCACGGCAATGTCCTATAGATAGAGCTTGTTTGCCTTGCTACGAAGCAGTAAACCAAAATTTGGGGTGCTGCAAGGTGCAGGTTGTGTTTAAAATAACAGCATGAGCAGAGAGACCGAAGTGCTGCAGTAAGGCATTAGTCCTCCTGTGAGAAACTTGGACATTTCTCAATTGATCCTGGGTTATAAGGCAATTTAAATATTTCACAAGTCCCCTTAGATCCTCTGGAAAATGCATGCAATTAGCTTTTAAGTACCTGAAAGAATAATACATAATCATAATACATGATTAATAGTTGGTAATTATTTTCTTCTTCTATATTTTCAACATCCCTTAATCCTAATTAATTGTTACTTGGAATACAGATGCTTAATAGATGCCAAGTACTGGATCTATTCCACTTTTTTCACAGCGTAGAGTATTCTGCACACGGCAAAAGCAGAGTTTCTTTAAATCCCTGGGCCAAGAAACTACTAGGAAATGGGAAAACCCAAGGTTGTAGAAGGCAGCTTGAATTACTCTGGACACCCTGGAAAAGCAAGCACTGTAGAAAGACTGTTGTCGTGGGAAAACACAAGTTAGGACATAATGGCTAGTCACTGGTGACAAGTTTTGATGCGATTTCCTAATTCTAGCTGAATAATTATCATGCTGATGGCTCTTTGAAGGGAGAAAATTGGGGCTGTTAAGTCACTCTGGTAAAACAGCCCTGGAAAATGGAGAGATGGATAGCTGAAGCACTGTCAAAGAAGCTATGTAAAATAGGAAGGGGCCATACTTATTTTACCATTATTGAGAAGTTAGAAGTGGCAAAGGAACAAGCTATCAGGGAATACAAGTGCTTGACATTCGTGTGGAGCAGAGATTGCTGTTACATGAATCACACAAGGCTATGCTTTTTCTCCTACAATGCAACCAGGAGAGTGTCACACTGTGACTGTCAGTGGGAAACTTTCCACCTTTTATTCTCTCTTCCCCTTCCCTGACTCTGGGGTATCAGTCCTGGGATATCCACCCCAAGAAATAGAAAGGTAGCAGTAAACTATGGTATTCATGGGCATTTACTTGTTGAGGCACTTAGGACTTTTTCCATAGTATATTGCAGTTGAATAGAAATTTCGTGCATTTCATTGGTGTCTGAAACTTGAATGCTCAGAGCGATGTTTACATAAAGAGCTTTTCTTGTCAGGCTAATGACTTATTTCTAGGTAAACTCAGGTCTCAGGAGTTGTTTCCATAGGGTGGATGTTGGGAGCATTCCAAGCCCCTGTAAGCACAGGCTAGATGCCAAGGCAAGACCAAGCTAGCCCCATCCCTTCTCAGCCCACACCCTGCTTATATTGAGGAAGAAAACCTGGTCCATGAACTCCTCCCATCAGATCAAGGCACCAGAACAGGTGTAGTTTGGGTAACACAGGGCATTGAAAACTTCACAGTTTACTAAAGCCTCTTCTGCATGCCAGGAAGTGAATGTGGTGCTCACCAGGTGTAAGCACGGTGACCATGCCACGGAAAGCACCCCTGCTGTGACAGCCTCTTCTGAGGGGCGCATACTTAGCTAGAAACTGTAGCACTGCAAGCAAGGGACCGGGATGCATTCCTTCTCTTTCCCACCAGGCAAGTGACATTTATACTACATATGCTCTGCAGATCAAAAAAGTTGTCTCACCTTTCTGGGGGTTTCACAGGACACTGGCAAAATGAAAGCAACTAGGATGAAGAAGGAACTGAGGTTTTTAATTGTTCTCTGCCTCTCGTGTTTTCTTCCTTTAAGACAAAGAAGTTAGCGTTGGCTGTTTTGTAAAATGAGTGCAATCCAGACACCGTGCTTGAGCTCAGGTATAGCCTGAAAAAATCACTTTGAGTAGAGAACACCTGGTTCAATAAAAGCTGGGTTAGAAGCCAAGGACCATCATGGTTGGCAACAGCTTCAGCATCTGTCATACTTCCTAAGACTGGAGACACAAAGTCCTGGATTCAAAAGAACATATAAAAGATACTTGTAGGTGTTGTGGTTGATGTGCAAGGCTTGAAGATGTGAAATAAGAGTTTCCTAAAGACTGTAAAGCTAGTAAGCAAAGTAAAAGAATGTTGCTAATATTTTTAGCAAAGGATGAGAAAGGGAACTAGTTGAGAATTGAAAAAAAAAAAACTGTGCTAGGCAACCTGGCCACATTATGAGATATTTTGTTGTCACTTACAGTGTTTCTGGGAAGTGAGAAAATCCATTAAATGGCATGACAGGACTTTGAGTCATGAGTAATTTCATTTTTCTGTGATAGGATCCAACATTCAAAGATTGAAACTTGAAGCCTTAATTGCTACCGTGAAAGTAATTAGGCAGCAAGCAGTAGAACTCCATCTCACCAAAACTTTCTTCTTCGTCTGTTTTTCAGTCCTCTCTTCCTTCTCACTGCTCTTCCAAGAAATTTTTATCTCTGAAAACCATCCAGGTACCTCCTGTCTTTCTTGGATTTCATTGCTCAACACCCAGAGTTGCTGCACTGCAGCAGAGGTCAGCGCTGAAAGAAGAAGGATTATTTGAAGTGTCCTGTTAGCTATGACAGTTTATTAATCATTGTGTGTGATTAATCGCATGGGCTTAGCGTTTACACAATCCTTGAAGCTATGATTCACAACGATTCTAAATATACTTCTACAGAGATCTAACTCAGCCCTTTTTTCCCTTCCCTATTTTTGTGCAGTTAATTGTTCCTACCCGAGTTCATGGCCTGAGATTCGCCCATAATAAACATCACCTTTCCATTTTTTTTTATCATTTCCCTGTGTATCAGGATTCTGTTAACTCTACTCCCATTTTGCAATTAGACTATCAGCTTATTGGTGTCTTCAAATATAATCAAAATATATTTTATTTGATCATCTGGATCGTTGAAAATAATATCTGATAATACCTCTCCCTTAGGACTGATCCTTGTAGAACATTACTCAGTCCTTTTCAGGGTGTACCTGAGCCACTGATAATGAATTCACAAGTAGAATTTTTCCATGACTTTAGAATTTTCTTTTTCCCCTTCTAAATGTTCCTTAGCTTGGCTACTGGACCTCCATATAACATAAAGTCTCATATAAGCCAAGGTATATGGTATGTACTCTTCTCTCTGCTGCCTTGAGTATAATGTAACTGATTTGATTTGTTATGACATGTTTTTTATAAAATTCATTCTATTCCTACTCTCTATGTTTTCTTTTAGGTCCTTAAAAGAAAACATAGAGGACCTTCTTTTAGGTCCTCCGTTTGTCATATTGGTTTCAGTAGGAACTATTAGGATCTGTAGGTTTCTGTATAACTATTTCTGGTGCCTGGTACCTGGCAGCAGGCATGTGAGCGCTTCTAGCAGCGATGACAGTGGAGCCCAAGCTTCCCAATCTTAGCTGTGCACAATTAAAGCTGTCGCCAATAAAGCAAACTGTATTGGTTAGCAGTGTGCATTTAACCACCTTCTGGATGTAGAACCTTGGAAACATTAAGGTTGGAAAAGACCTCCAAGATCAGAGTCCAACCTTTGATCCAATACCACATCAACTAAACCACAGCACTAAGTGCTATGTCCTGTGATTTCTTGAACACTTCCAGGGATGGTTGACTCCATGTCCTCTCTAGGCAGCTCATTCCAATGCCTAATCAGTTTTTCAGTGAAAAAGTTCTTCCTGATGTCCAAACAGAACCTCTTCTGGTGCAGCCAGTAGTGCTGCATGGGGTTATTGCGACCCAAGTGCAAGACCTCTTACTTCACCTTAAAGAACTTCATACCATTATCCTCAGCCCATTGATCCAGCCAGCCCAAACCCTCTACACAGCCTCCCTAACCTCCAGCACTCCTGCCCAACTTAGTGTCATCTGCAAACTGACTGAGGGTGCACTTCATCCCCTCGTCTTTGACTGCATCAACAAAAGTTTTATTGTAGGCAGAAATATAACAATGTGAAAAAGAACAAGCAACTCACACCTAATACTTCATTCGGTTGTGTTCAAATGAAAAGAAAACTTCAGTCTCTGAGAATGAACCTGTGCTGGTCTTCTGCCCTCATCCGTGATCTGCATTTGTTCTAGGCAGCCAGTTCTTCCAGGGACTGATGGTTATTGCCATTCCACTACAAATTCAAGATCTTTAAAAATTAAATGGCAACACCTTCTGAGCCAAAATTGTTTCTGTTACAAACCATTCTCTCAGCTCATATGGTGTATATGGATTAAATAGTCTTAAGATTTAGTCCTGATTTTTATTTTCCTTTCTAACTTTCTACACGTAGTAAAGTCTGTTGCAATATTTTTTAAATTAAGTATTAGCATGATTATTGAGAAATATAAAACTTATAAAATTCTGTTTCAGCAAATCCTGTTTGTGACTTCTTTGTAAGATGCAGGTTCTAGTAAAATGACAAAAAATCATTGATCCAGAAGTATCCTCTATTCACCACAAAGTAGGGACAACAAATGTGATAAAGAGATTGCAGAAAAGAGATGTATTCTTGTTTCAGCAATCTGGAATAGGATTTAAAAAGGATTAAATTCTTTCTCTCTTAATACTGAGTTTATCTCTGATGCCAAGTGCAGTCATTATGTACACAGAAAATATCAGTCTTAAAATGGGAATTCCTGTCTTCTGACTTCTTAGTGAAGAAGACTACTGTTCTTTAAAAAGAGGTATTACTTTTGTTATTTTTAATACTAGTTTTTCTGTGTAGTTTATTATTTGAAGCAGTAATACTTCTCAAAACAGAGATTTCTTTCCATGTTTGCAGAGCTGTTGAGTTTTTAACTATACCTTGCTTGGTATTTTTTTAGTATATTGTCCTCTGTAGATACAGAATGTTTTTATTTATGTGTAGGAGTATAGGTTAGAGAAATATTTTCTGACTCAAGTTAAAAATTATAAGGTATCTTATTCTCTATCTCTGCATCAACTGTAAGAAGAAAATAAGATCATTTTCAATCTTTAATAATGTTTGAAAAGTGCACTCTACTGTGTCAAGTTATGACACGGGAGCCGACAATCTACATCCCAACTCAGCCTTTATGTCTTATGATATCCATGTGCAATTGTGTCAAGACTTACTGTGTTTATTAATTTATTAATAAATTAATTTATTTATTTTTCAAGTACTTTAATATGGAGAAAAAATATTTCTGTACTTTTGATGCTACTGATTATAGGTTTTAAAATCTTGATTATTTTGAATGTTGCAAAATACAAAGCTAGGATTTTGGTACTGGGAAATGAAAGTTTGTTGGTTTAATACAAATATATTTTCTAAAATGTAATGGAACATTGAGAAAATAATTTCCAAGGAATTTCATATGTACTACAATAGAATTACATATATGGCTTGTCTAGAAATTTGGTGTACAGATTCAACATATTTTTCATGCCAAATGTGAAAACAACATAGCTTGATTTACATGGTGATAGGGAATGAATACTTATAGCTATCAGTATTTAGTTACTGGGTTTGGTTTACTGTATATGACTCAAAATAGAAAATGACGTGGCATTGTACTTGCATGATAAGGCTTGTCACAGTATTAGAATACATTAGTTGGTCTTTAGCAATTTCAAACAGATGTTAGGAAGTTGCCTGGGAGACATGAGATAAGATGTACATATCTGAGGAAAACTGCCTTCTCAGCAGTCATCATTATGGCTGTGTCTTGGCCAGCCAAAACATTGTTTAAATCTGCTTTTTCTGCTCCTGCAGATTTTCTTGTTGCTATAAGATGACATGACGTGCTTATTCTTCCTAAGACCTTATCTACAGAGGTAAAGGATATTCCAGTGCAAAAAGGAGAGAAAGCCATTTCTGTTAATTTGTCTTCCTCAGACAGGCCAGTTCTGCAACATATAAGGACCCCATTGTCATTAACATTAGAGCCTCTTTACAGCAAACTGATTATTCCAATTGTAGCTGTTGCCACTGCCCCTTATGTGGCTTTGGTGGTCCAAAGGCTGCAAGGGAATTTCAAGCTGCTTGTGCACCCCCAGATGTTGTGAAGGACCAACACAGAACAACAGAAACCACTGTAGAGCCGAGATAAGAAATCATCTGCCTGAGCTGATAGAAAAGGTTAGTTCATACCTTAGGATGGTACAAAAACCACTGGAAAGAAGCAACAGGCAGGAGGGGAGCCCAGGATATACCCTCCTGCCACGTGCAGAGCACACACCTGGGCACACACAGTTGTAATTCTGCTCTCAGCATGAAAGCCATCACGGATCAGGACAAAAAATATTCACCAATAGGTATATCTGGTATACCTACATGGATGACTTTCCCTGTACTGTGGCCCAGGCTGATGGAAAACAGGGCACCTGCAGTTCAGCCATAAGAGAATGGTGCTTAGGCTCTCATTAGCTTTTGGCCAGGCAGAGCCAAACCTGTTCTGTGTAAATGCACCCTCCCTAGTCAGCTGGCACTCCCTCTAAATTCTTCCCAGCACAGCACAGAACCCAGTCAAGCTCTGAGTGTTCAGTATCCTAGTGAAGGCTTCAGAATACATTCAGTATCAGGCTTGGAAGACAAGCAGTAATTAACAGCATTGAGACAGAGCGACAATCTTTCTAACTGCTAATGTACTGAAGTATTGACATATTTACAGTTTTGTTTTGGCAGTTACCATGGATTGCTGACATTCCTCTCCATTTTCCACTGTACTTCTGTTTTAGTCAAGGTAGTTTTTCTTGTTATAGGCAGCTAAATGAACATACCTGTGTCCACTGCAGGGAGAAAGATTTTTTTTCTCTGGGACAGTTGTACAAAAACAATTTTCCTGTCTAAAAATGAGCCTGGTCCCTTGCACAGTCCATGAGCAGAACACCACACTCTTGCAACTCAGTGCAGCTGCATGAGCACAAGACAAATATTTTTCTCCTGCTGCATTTCTTGAGCAGCTGAATTCACTGCAACGTCCTTCAGTACTCTTAAATACACTGTCACAGCTGTATTTGACTGAAGAAATAGTGCCCAAAGTATACTAAAGCAAGCCAAGGGAACATGCAGGAGGTAGAAGATGTTGAGATTAAAGTTGTCTCTGCAACCTCAGAGCGGGAGCTCTCAGAGGTGTTCATGTAGCTGCCCTCCATTCGGCCTCTTGCCTGGGTCAGAGCAGCATGTGGTGGAGCAATGCCATGACAGAGACACTCAATGGCACTGAACTCTGCCGTTTCCTTAATTTGACTGTCAGGCCTTGCCTGCCCAAGATATGGATTATTTAAGAATGCCCTTGTTGCAGTTCTTTGGGTTAAAACAGCTAGGTAGAAAAAGGGTCCATTGTATGATAGCACACTGATTCCCCACAGACACTTTCACAAGTTTGAGAGGGATTAGACTAAGCCAGACATGACTGAAAATCTTACTCAGATGTGTGTTTATAAACATATAGAGACTTCTGCCTGGTACTGTGTCCATTTGGCTCAGTTGTGGGCACTACTCCATTAAGACAGTCCCAAAAAGGAGTACAGCACAACCTTAGGGTTTCCTGCTGTTTTTCAGATTGGCTGCCAGTGCCTTCAGCACTTTGCATGTGAAAATCTCATCCTGGACCCAGGAAACAATAACATCTCGCTTTTCCCTGCCTTCTAATCTTTCCTGTCTAGGCAGCAGTGCCAGCAGTGTTCCCAGGCACAGCTGGTCCTCTGTCTGAGGGTCTGTCACCCCAAGCGTAATCCCTCTCCCAGTGCTGCTCTCTGGCTCCACTGGTGGTCCCACAGGCAGTCACCTGTTGGCACCAGGGCAGCCACTGGGATGCTCACAGGGTCAGAATGCCTTGTCACCTCAGAGAAAACTGTGCTAAGTCTTTGGAACTTGTGCACATCCTTCTTCAGTGTGATAGGTTATTTTCCACTTCTGGGGAGAAACTCACTCCCAGAATCTACACAACTAGAAAGTGGAAATCTACTTCACTTAGGGGTGAAGAAATGTATGTCTGCATTTATTCTCTAAGCAGACACTTCCATCTCCCTACTAAATCCAAAAGAATAGGTGGAAAATTCTTTATGTTTCATGTTGCTGAACAGGCTTCAACAATAACTGATTGTCATAAAAAACAAAATGTTATTGCACTCATATTTATTGCTAAAAGGGTATTTGCACCATTTCAGTGTGTTATTATTGTAAAGGTCTGAGTTTGTGCTCTTTATCCGCTTAATACTAGATTTCTTTTTGTGTGGAGGAAATAAAACATTCTTTCCCATATTTCATCTTCAGATCTACACACGCATGTGCATTCCTGCAAGTAAATTAACATCAAGTGGCTAAATATTCAGTTACTGTTAGACATTTCAAGGTTACAAGAACACAGCGAAAAGTTGTGATTCTCAGTAATGTAGTTATTAAATAGAAAAATGTATTGATTTGTAGAATATCATTAGGAGGGTTAGTCTTCACTAGACCTTCTTCTTTACAGAATGTTCTGGACTATGCTATTTAGAACCAAATAGGTATTGTAAAAGTGAGTGTTGTACCTGTCATTCAGAATATAGAAGAAATGTGAATGGATTGGATTGGATTTTGTGCAAGGGAACAATGACTAAATCATTTACATGAACTGAAACAGAAGTTCTGTTTTGTTTTCTGTCATAATCCCAACGGTTTCAGTGGGTTTATGATAATTTTGACCTGAAAAGACTCTGCTTCATTATTCTTACTGCAGAGAGTGATTATCTGAGTTTTCTCTTAATACCTTATTCCTGAGGTTAAAATCTGAAGGAGTAGGGCTCTTTGACCTACTTGTCCCTTTCTGTTTCTGCGCCCAACTTAGTGTCATCTGCTTGAAGTGTCTTTTATGGAAGTAAAAGGAAAGACAAAGTGTGGAGGTGATGCTGTCAGGTAGCCAGAGACAAGCAAGTTTGCCAAGAGCTCCACAGCCTTTTGAGGCATCCTGGGATTCACAAGGCTCTACGGGTTGAAGACTATAACTGAAAGAAAGTCAGCTGGAGATGGCATCCACACTGACAGCTGCATACTCACTCAGGGTATGCGAGTTCTTTACACGTACTTGAGATTCACAAACAACATTCAACATTCAAACCACTGGATTTTTAAGATTTATAGTTGACTCTGCCTTCTACTTCTTCATTAAGCTGTTTCGATAAGACTGTAGTGTCAGAAATTTTTGTGGCATTAAGATTTAATGCCACAGTCTAAAAAAGAGGAATGGAAGAGAACTTTCCAGACATTTGTACTGAAAATAGGTAATGTTACTATCTCACACTAAAGTAACCTAATTGTTAGTGTGGGGACCTTCATTTGGAGGACTAATTTGCAAGTCACATGGGACTGTTTGATCTCTTCATGTGGAGAATGGTAGAAGTCTGTTAATTTGAAGCAGAGACAATCACAATGAATTTATCCATTAGGAAAACAGAGGTCATTGAGCAAGTGTGCCCAGAGCTGTTAGTGCCAGGGAATGACCTCTCATATCTGATTTTACACTGTAATAAGCAATGGCACAGTTCTCTGAAATTACATCTTTGTTCAGCAAATTTAAAGAGAAAGCACTCTAAATATTCTTAAGCAGAGTTTCTGTTTTGCTCCCTCAAAAAATATCTGCACCTGACACAGTTCAGGCGTGTAAGTGTCCAGAGAGGAATGTTTCCTCCACTGAAAAATTGCTTCTTCAGGAAGTACATTGAGGAAAGACGGTTACATTTTTTTCCTCTTCATTTCTTAAGGAACAATGTCACATTTTCCTCCCCATGTGCTGTTCCCTGGGAAGTAAATCCTTGCTTATTTCTTAAAAAAAAAAAAAAAAAAAAGAGAGAGAGAAAAAAAAAGCCCGATTTATTAGGTGCAACGATCATCCTGGCAGGAGCCCTGAGTAAGAATAGAGCTGCTTCTTGCCACTGCAGTTCCCATTAGTCTCTCAAAATCTTGACATAACAGAAGGACACAGCTTGTCCTGATCTTTGTCATCCCCTCTCTATTTCCAGAACCATTTACAAAAATCAGACTGGAGCTATATGCAGCTAGGCTCTAGCTGTGACAACTGACCACCTCGAATTTCCACCTTGGTTTCTTTTTTCACTTCATCTACTTTAAATCTGATGGTACACAGTCGGCTGACTGGGTGCTAAAATTTTATTGTCATATAGGTTAGTTTTTAGAAAAGAGTAATTTTGCAAGTTCAGAGTGATGCCAGTCCCTTCACAGAGGTGGGAAAGAGTCTTCCTCCTCAGAGAAATAAGGTTTTCACACAAACACTATGAATTATTATGCTATATAATAAACAGGCAAAAAACCAATGCAACATAGACAATACACAGAGAAAGCATAAACTAGAAGTTTAAATAGTGCAGGAGATATTTCCAGACACTGAAAGGAGAGGAGTCCTTCCCCTGCTCCACCATGGCGTCCTTCCCATGGTAGACAGGCATCCATGGACTTCCGTAACAGGAGTCTATCCCACGGGAAGCAGTCCTTCATGAATTGCTGCAATATGGGTCACTTCTTCAGGGGGTGTTGTCCTTCAGGAGCAGCCTGCTCTAGAGTGGGTACCTCACAGGGTCACAAGTCCCACCAGGAAGGCTGCTCCAGCATGGGCTCCTCTCTCCATGAGTCCACAGGTGACTGCCAGGAGTGTTCTCCAGTGCAGGTGTCCCATAGGCTCACAGCACTCTTTCAGAAATCCACCTGCTCTGGTGTGGGTCTCCTCCATGACGTGCAGGTGGATCTCTGCATTCCTGTGCTCCTGCATGGGCTGCAGGGGCACAGCTGCCTCACCATGGGCTGCACCAGAGGCTGCAGGGGAATCTCAGCTCTGGCGCCTGGAGCATCTCCTTCCCCTCCTTCTCCACTGACCTTTGTGTCTGCAGAGCTGTTCCTCTCACACATTCTCGCTCTTCTCTTCTCTGAGAACAATTATATCTTATCAATAACATTTTTTTCCTTCTTAAATATGTTGCCACAGGGGCATTACTATTATTCCTGATGGGATAGGCCTTGGCCAGAAGCAGGTCCATCCTGGAGCCAGCTGGCATTGGCTCTGCTGGACATGGGGGAGGCTTCTGGCAGCTTCTCACAGAAGCCACCCCTGTAACCCCTTCCACTAGCAAAACCTGGCCACACAAACCCAATACAGGCTGCCTGCCCATTGATTTGCCAAATAGAGAGAAATAGATTTAGGAAGGATTTCCTCTAAGTCCAGTTTTGACAAACAGAGACATTAGAAACTTTCAGCCTTCCTACTATGAGCACACTTACTGTCTTTCCTGCTGGTTGGCCACCACAGGCCTAGCCCATGTCGCAGAGACACTCTGGCTCTGTTCTGTGGAGTGAAATGTGGGTCCAAGTATCAGAAAACTGCCTGACATTTTGAGTCTGTACTTCTAACCCTAAGCAGTAACCCTAGATCACCATTCCCTAGGCACTCATATGCACATACTCATCCAAGAGCAAAACCATGAAAGAAGAAGTCAAATCTATGGAAATCTATGAAAGAGGAAGGTCTATGTCTCTACACACAGGACAAGGGCTGACCTTTTTCTTTTTTTTATTTTTATTGTGGGTCTAAGAATGCAGAGTTTGATAAAAGATGACAGGGACACGGGGAAGGGCCTCTACTCTCCTCAGCATTTTCTGTCACGTCATTAAGGTTTTCTTCTTTGGGAAAGCATCACACAGATAGTGACAACAACAGAAATAGAAAAAGAGCAAAAATATATCCTTTTAACTTCATTTTAGTAAAAGATACAGTGCAGGCCCATCAATGGCCTTAGCCTTCTCATTGTGATCTCAGGTTTGGGATGTCTTGAAAATGCTCCTTTCATGTGTATTACAGACTGTATCAGAGGTCTGGTAAGATGAGGCTTCAGTGAGATACAACATGCACATAAAAATGACAGATTTCAGTCACAAGATGCTATCAGTAGCTTGGGAGATAGTGAAATGAAAACTCTTCAGAAAGCAGACCGCACAGAGCAATTCTGCTGAAAGATGACAGTGCCACAGGGCAACCTCACACATCTGATTGCCCACCAGTGAAGGCAGATGGGGCTGTGTGGTGTGCTGTAGGCACTGGGTTGGTTCCCTCAAGTGATCAAGTACAAGGGCTGAAACAATCACCGAGGCAGAGAATTGTACAACACTGCCACTCCTATCCACACACATTCTAATGAATATCTTATGAAAAAGTGATCGAGGGGAAACAGAAATATAAAAATGAAGGTAGTGGTGCAGACTTCTTTTGCAAAGTGTTTTTGGACCAGTGGATTAAAGCCAAATGTGAACCACAGTATTCTTAGCAACACTATTTGGCAAACAAATATATTACAACATTTCAGACAATGAAATTTCATGTTTGCAACTTTAAAATAGGAACAAACCTCCCAAGAGACATGTACAGAGCTGTCCCTTTCTTGCAGAAGATGTAACACTGGGCAATGCTTCAGAAGTTTGCTTAAAACATCATTAACTCTGTTGTTTTTCACATTTTCTCCTCACATTTTGAAATAATCTCTGAAAGTCAGTGACATCATGGCTGTACCAGCTGGAGAATGGCACAAAGAAAGTGTACTGGAACAGAGTGACAGACTGCAGGGCAGCTCTAATTAATAAATGGCTTGCCTTGCCAGGCACAAAGCAGTTGGGTATTGACCCTATGAAGAAAGTAGAGCTTTTGCATGAGTAATATAGTACTAAATAAAGCAGTGTATATATGTTTTGAGAAGAGAAGATTGTTGGGGTTTTGTCTCTTTGTTTACTGCTTCTTCCTTTTGTGCTTTGCTGTGCACTTTTCAGTCTGAAACTGGAAGAGTGGCCAACAGGGAGCTATTCTTCTGCATCAGCAAAGGGCTCCACCACAGCCCTCATTCCTCTGGTACCTTCACTCTCTGCAGAGACCAGTACGGAGTGCTGACAAAGTAAAAAATTCTTGCAGCAGGTTACAGTCATTTCCTGGAGTAATATACGTTCTTTAGAGTATGATTTGTCATTAGATATATTTATTTTTGATGACTCTATGCAGGTCTGTTAAAGTAAACTGTCAACTGTCAACATATATTTTATTTCATTCTCTGTGTGTTCATTCCTTTCTATACCTGTGGAAACCTGCAGGAAAGTCATTATGTAAGGTGATTTTTATCAAGTGTGTTTTCTGTCTCTTGCACCCACATTTCTTTATTTGTTGTTGAAATCTCTCTGGGCATCACAAAACAGAACAAACTCTCATTGTAGCCCTATGGGCCTTTTTAAGCTCCACGTGTGTCTTTAAGCTCCCTACAGATGATGTATACATCAAAATTTTAACATTCTCTTGCTGTGCTTGCAAAGTCTTCTGCAAAGGCTGTGTTTGTCTTGGGTTTTTCCCAAAGCTGCACACCCACACCTCTCAAACAGACCAGTGGCTTGGCAATACTCCTTTCTGTGTCTCTCTCCTCAGTCTAGGCTGGTGTGGAGGTTGTTTGTTCTGGGAGACACAACAGTGGATATAAATTGATGCAAACACTAGAGAGAGATTTTTAATACAAAATGTGCTGTGCAAACAGGGAACAGACAAAATAATAATAATCATCATCGTGGTCATCATCATCTGTAAATTGAACTTTGTCTCTTCTTATTCATAGCTAAATAGTCTTTGGAGTTTGATCACTCATTTTCCTGATCTTCTTGCTCTGAGCTTTCTCAGTATTTATCTGTGGCTCAGAAGTGTTTTGCCCTTTGTCCCACCTTGCTTTTTCAGATGAAGGAATTAATTTATCAGTTCCATTGCACCTGGAAAGGACTGCTTTTCTATCAAATACATCTTATGTTTGGGGAGAGAGAAGTACTTGTTTCCTTAGTTTCTCATTTCATGCCTGTAGCAGATGACCTGGTAAAGTTGGTTTCTGTCAGGACACAAACCTGTCTCAGAACCAGACCAAAAGTCATTTAGAGTGAACACCGTGTTTTCCTATTCCGAAGCTGCCTCTTGCATCAGTTTTTTTTTTCCCCAGGCCCAGTAGTGATTTATTTCAAATTGAAGTTTAGAGTTATATACGAAACTTATAATCACAAATTAATAAAAGATTCTTTAAAAAAATTTTAATAACAAACAAAAAACCAAACAAACCTGAAGAAACCATCTTTGTTTTAACTAAACTTAACATGGGCCTACAAAACACTCTTCCATAACACTATATTAAGGTCAAAAGCTAAATAGTCAATTCTCTTGCCTCTTCTCACACAAGCGGGATTGTTTGAGCAACACAATTCAAGTCAGGATCTTGATTTTAGAGATGGCACGTCTCATTATCAGCCGTCCTTTGCAGTCTATGCACACACATATGAGTTATTTGATCACCCCCAAGTATTTCTGGAGAGCAATTTACTTATCTGTTGCACATATCTACCTGCATATCATCTTCTGTAAGTGCCTCCATTCGTACCATGAATATAGTGACTCTAGGTGAGTTTCTCAGGAACCCCACCTCACATCTCTATGGCTGTGCCTTGTAATTTCAAGGTTGTGCAGATAAAATTATCTGGGATTATATATCTTGCCAATTACACTGGAATCATTATCAAGGCCACATTTGCTTCCACAATTGCAGAAATGGAATTACATTTCTGCTGTAAAATTGGGCTCTGTTAAATGAGATAGTGGCTTTCCACCTTCAAGGCGTTACCAATTTCCATATCCTACTTTCTGTGTGCACAAAGAACAAAGGATTTTATCGTCTCTCCCCTCAAACTCATCTCAGATTTCAACAGCTCTGCTGTGTTTTTTCCAGTTCATGCACCAGCAGCTCTGAAAGTTCTTAGACTGCAAATGGGATTACAAATGAAATCCTTAAAAACAATGGCAAGATAACAGTTACACAGGTATAATAAGATCTGTTTTAATTTACAGACTATGCATCAGATGACAAGCACATTAGTCAGAATTCTTCAATTCAAAAGAACGAGGTAAAACCAGGAGAGGGAGAAAATATAATGTCCAAGACATAGTTTTGCTTACGATTCTACTTTTAAACACAAATATTTAGAAGTTATTTCCATATATATTTAACATTAAATAGACTTTTTTTTCCTGTAAGAAATAGGATATAGAATATACAAACAGGATTTTTTTTTCCTCAGATCTCTTACAAAAGAACAATACTGCCTTGAGACCTGGCAAGGACATACCTATTAGTGAACGTCCCAGGCATGCGTTGAACACTCTATTAGTACCAGGAAATGGCGTATATCTTACAATTAGGATAGAGTCAATGCCAAAGATTTTAATTTAAGACCTAATTTTAGCACAAAAAAGCCATTTGGAAAAGCTTTTATCCACTAGGAAAAAAAGTGCCAGACATTGAGAACAAAGAAACAATGTAACACTTTTGCAAATATCTCATAATAAGTCTGTAATTGTGGTTCCAGAGAACCACACTGCTGTCACAGAGTCTGTGCCCTGTTTCCCAAGGGTCCTGGATTTAGAATTGTTGTAAGGAGAACACTGCTGAGGAGAATCGCTGTTAGCAAACTGGCATAGCAATTTCTATTACTGTGAGGATTTAAAGAGCACAGTTGCCCGTCTCAAACACTGTTAAGGCCATAGCAGGACTTTGCCATGAGATAAGCACAGAATGGAGAAACAGGATGGTGCTAACTCAGGGTCTGGTGGAGGTGAGTTCTGGTTAGCTTATCCTGGTTAAAATATCTGGACAAATTCCCACTGATAAAGTATGTAAAGAAGCAACGGCTCATACACATATCACTGGTCAAACAAAGATCACTGCAAGCTGTGGGACAGACAGATGACATCTGCAACCACCAAAGACCACCAAAGCCCCCCTGAGCATGCCTCTGTGGATACCTGGAACCTGGACTGTAAGAGAAGCCACCGCTGTGGGAACTTGAGGTAAGAATAGGTGGTACTGTGGTCCAGGTGTTGTCTCAGACCTTGGGGGAGGTTAACAAAGCTTGGGGGGAAGAATCTATCACTGATAATGGACACAAAGAATGCAGAATTTATGGACCACAAGGAAAGCCTACTCTGAAACTGTGCTGAAATCAGCTCCAGTGAGTAAAAGGTAATTCTGGCAGGGGAAGATCGTGATGACTGACTCACAGCCCATCAACCCAAGAAACTCACACACTCAAAAGAAGAGAAAGACTGATCATACAGATTAATGAGCTTTAGAAGTGAGGGAATCACTTAACAAATAGTATAAGAGAACTGTGTAACCAATGAGCCTTAATTCCTGTGTTTGCTAAGATGTATATAAATAGTGATAAGTTCTGAACAACAATGCTACCCACCACAACTGAGAAGCCCAGAGTAAAGAAAGAGCAAGGGGATGCCTCTGGATCCATGTGTGGTGACTATCTTCCTCTTGTTCCTCTGTCTATTTCTTGTCAGTTTCTTTCTCTTGTCTATTTCTTGCTATGTCTATACCTCACACTCATTGTTAAATAAAATCGGTATTATTGACTTTGGAATATGGTCTCACCTGAACCTTAATTCAGGCAAAAGAATCTTTCACTAATCTGATCTTAAGAATTACACAAATTATTTGGTTTCATATTTCCATCACAAACCTTATGGTAGATTTGTAATGTGAGTAGGTCTTATCCCCTGCCAGGCTGGATCTGCTAGGAGAGCCTTGCATCCAGCAGAAAGTATTGTGGTATAATAGGAACCAATTTCCAGAGCATTAGTTGCTGCTGGAGACCTGACATCCAAACTACAGGCATTTCAAGAGCTCTTTTCTTTGGATTCGTTCTAATAAGGACCAGTTTGGTCCTGCTGTCTGAATACTGACTGAAGAGGGCTTTGGGGTCCTGTTTTGTTTTAGTTTCACCTGAGAATCAGAGCCTAAGTACTATGAATAGTTTATGGATAAGAACCAAGGTACAATAGGCAGGGAAGTTATAAGATTGGCTTCCAAACCTCAATTCCAGCCTGAATGGAAACACTAATATTAATCACTATACATTAAAGCTAACAGCAGATCTCCCCATACTCCTACAATAAATTGAGTAAGCTGGAAGTTAGAAGTGCTCTTGAGCATTAATTCTGGCTGTACCAGCAGCAGTACCTCCTCTATAGGAGCAGTGACTGCAGGGAGAGCACGGAACTGGCATTGAGACATACAGGAGTAACAGCAGAGTTAAAAATAAATCAGCATTTGGCTGTTTAGCTGGATCGATATAGGTTACATTATCATAGTTACTAAGAAAGGATTTTTCAAAGCCATGTGCTGCATGGAAGAGCACTGCACATCCCAGTTTCTCTTGGGCTCACAAGAGGCACCCTCCGCACTCTGTCCCAGAGATTTCCAGGCTGGGCTGATGTCCAGCTTGGGCTGATTCCCAGCACAGTCAAATCCACCTTTGGCCAGCCTGTATGGATTCAAATCTGATGCTCAAATATGGAAGAAGTGAAGGAGATTAAGATGTCCTACTTTCTCTTCCTCATGCACTCAGAAGATCCCCAGTGACTGATACAGGACCTAGAAATATTGTAACTCTACTGATCAGAAAAAACACTGTTTATTGAAACACAGATCTATCAGGATCAATATCCTCGTTTACAATGTTTCCCTAATAAAACTGGAAATAAGAATTGCATTAAGCTTATTTGATATTATTTAGACGATCATAATGCATATTAATGTACATTAAAAGGCATTTACGTAGAGTTTTTTGTTCTATATAATGATTTTTATCCTATTGAGAGAAGGAAATTTCAGTTTTCTGAACTGAGATTCTATGGAATTTCCTATGGGTCTGTGAAAATTTTAGAATTTCAACTTTTGCTTAAATTTAGAAAGGAAACACAGTTCAGAACAGATTTCCCATGAAAAAAAAATTCCCTTCTCAGTCCATGTCTAGGCCATAATTCTTCGCTCTTCACTTCCTTGCCAATAATGCTTTATTATGGCTGGCTCTGGTGAGAGCTTATAGAGCGTGCTGAATCCTTCCTCTGTGTTTTAACTTTATCTCATCTCTATTTCTTTATCTGCACTCTGTATGACTTTGGGTTCACCCTGCAGCCTTTGAAGGTGACAGTAAGAGATCAGCAGGAGCAAAGCTAAGGTTTAAGGCTTGCAGCACTTCAAATGATAGCTCGTGAACTGATTGATTCATCCTCAAACTACCCTTTGTCTTCAAGGACACTCCATTTAGAGACAACTTTCCTCCTGTGTGCTACCAGCGGCAGGAGCATGGCCATAGGCTTTCTACTAGCGCTTTGAGCAGGGAAATGTCGCCCTGCATTTGTCTGAAAAGTGACAGTAAAAGCCAAGGATGTTGTGGCAATGAAATAATAAATGTTGAATTTCAACTAGAATGCACATTTTGCATTCTTTCTTCTCCAAATTCAGTACACATTTCCAAGTGCATTATATGCAGCCAAGTTCAAGACTGTAGAACATGCCTTTGAGAAATGTCTGTTAATGGTGTACTGTGTCTCAGTAAAATTTACTCACAGAAACATACATCATAAAGCTGTTTTGTTCCTTAATAAGGAATGTACATGTACAATGAATTTTAATGCACGGCTTTTACATCATTGATTTATTTTGTTCTAATATTTTGCAATATTGATCCAATTGGTTTGAGAATGCTGAGAAATACTGCATTATGGCATAGTTATTTATACTTCCATCCTACATAAATGCACAGTTTTCTTTAAAATTATCAATAAAAATAACTGATCTGCATCTAAATTTTTTTTTTTCAGTAATGGGTGGGTGTGTAATCTATTTCTACCAGGATCATATGCACCTACCAACACTGCTTTTTCACTCTCTTTATGGATTATTTATAGGCAACCAATTTAGTATGGATTGAATTATTAGAAGAAAAAAATTTAAAAAAAATTAAAAGAAGATTTTCATGCCTGGACTGAAGCCTCACAAATTTTCAGATCATGAGTAGGAGAAGAAACAGGATTTGGGACCTTCAATCAGGCATGCAGATGCAAAGATGCTTCATGTCCTTTCATTTGGTTTACCCTTCAAAACAACTGTTTCTTAATCTCCCCATGGTAAAATCTTCATCTAACAACCAGTCAGCAACTTAGAAAGCATGGTCTTTGAAGGCAATCTTTCCTTTAATAATGGAGGCTAAGAAGCCCACCAGAAGGGACACATAAATGTTGCTGTAATTATCCCATGTAGAAATTGTTGTAGTCACCTATAAATGTATTGTTATATGAACAGATGAAAATACCTACTAGATTTTCAGCATATTTGAAAACTAAGTTGTTGGTGGCATTTTTCTCAGGACAAACAGGTATAAAACATTCTATCTGCATCAACAATCTAATGTTCCAAAATCTAAGCCTAAAACAACATTTAAAATGACATAAATCATGGCAATATCTCCCTCCAATTAGGTTTATAAATGCCAGAATCCAAACAATGTTAGCTGATCTGATGGAGACTAGAAAGCTCCAGCAGAAACACTAAGTTGGAAACGTTCACTGTGTTACTCAGCAGAGCTGGAAATAAGAAAGTGATTAGGAGTGATGGGGGATGTGAACGTTTGTATTCAACTCTGCAACTTTTAACCACTGTGACACTGCACACTCCTGAGACCTTACTCTTGGAGTAAGACCCTCTCAGTTTAGCAGCTACAGCATGAACAAGTGCTGAAACTTTTTCTTTTTTTCTCATGACAACAGGTATTCTAGATGATTTTTATTACTAAAAATTACTGACTGCCTTTTAGCTAGAGAAACCTCTGCTGAGTGAAAATCAGATTTTCATGCTCTGAATTGCCCTCTGGATGAAGCTGTTTCTCTCCATCAGCTGTTCTGGCCAGGGAAAAAAGGTTTGAAAATTTGAAGTAGTCTTTTAAATTGAGCTCATAAGAAGCTTCACTTTCTAATTACCTTTCCCTGGTTTCATTTTGCAGTGGATATCTTGTGGGATATATTCTTATTTTCTACTTCAGCCTTATGACATAAGCAGTGGACTTTGAATAGGATCTGCACTGCTAGAAGGACCTCATGCAGCTGTTTTCTCATAATATCTATGCACTTGACTGTCTCTACGCAGTATTATTTAGGAGGAAGTGTGACTAGAGATGAGAAAATAATACATTATGGGTGATCCAGGAAATTCTGCTCTTAATTTTCAAACTAATTAGCTTTGAGCATCTTATTCTACTTTCATGGTTTGTGTATGAATATTCCAAAACCCAGGATGATAGAAAGGTTAGGGGGGAAAAGGTCAGATTGGAAATAAATGGCAAAATATGGAAGAAATTTACTATCATATTTTAACTAAGGCTATTCACTCTAGAAATCCAAGTCTATGAGGCGTATTTAATTATGAACATAAAGGTATGACATGATCAATGGAGTCAAACAGCATATTTCAAACCAAACAGTCTTTGGGGCAAAGTTCATCTCACTTGTCTGTGACCATTGAAAATGCAGATATATAAGTCAGATCAAAAGGGCTCTCTTTAGTTGCACGAGTCAGTATGGAGGCATAACAGCTCTAGAGGGCAACTCCTCCCCACTGCTGTAGAAACCTGTATGAGAAGAAGATGATGAGCTCTCTGGACAGAGGCTGCAGTGACTAGTTCACATTCAGAAGTTTTAGAAACCTAAGTGAAAGTGTGACCAGTGGATAACTTCCAGCAGTGCACACCCACAAGTCCTGAAAGCTGTAATCTGCTAATGATGAAAGCCAGCAAGCTACAGCTCCAACAGGGGATCTGATCTCATCCACAGATAATGGAAAGCACAACACAAGAGGCGGAGAAGACTATGAGAAAATTATAAAGTAAGGCACTCAAGATCCTGAACAATGGGAATAGCATTACAAATTGTTTAAATAACACCCTTTATTCACATGAACCTCAGGGAGGGTGAAGGTACTCATTCTACAAAGAAGGTACATTCCTATCTTAAAGTGTATAAACCCATGTAGGGTGTAGCTCATGAAGATAAGACTGCAAAACTGCTCATTATCATTCAAAATCTCATTTTTCACTGCTTGTTTCAGATCATAACCTTGGTGGGAACTATCAACTGTTATTGGATTATAAGTAGAATGTACTGGGGCAATGTGAAGATAAAATGCTTTTTAAGATGTTTCTTTGGGAATATTTACTATTTAAATGAGCAGAAACTTAACATTTACTTGGATGAACCCAAGATTAGGTGCTCTTTTCTAGAAATGTTTGATCTGTAAATAATGTAGCACATGGCAACGCTCCCATAAGCTGTTAACACTGATGTCCTTGGCCAAGCATGAATTGTTTCAGCATGAATCTTCAACAGAATTTCACCTACTTTTCCACTTAAATTTTCATGATTTGTGGCATAACTACCCATTCATATATGGAATTTTCTAACAGATCATTCATTTTGTCAAAATAAATTCTACAAAAATACTATCAAAACTAAAATTTTTGTGAAGAATAGAATAGAATGGAATAGAGGTAGAGAACAAGTCTTATGAGAAGGGATTGAGGCAGCTGGAGCTGGTTATCCTGAAGAAAAGAAGGTTCAGGGGCAACCACCTGGCTCTCTACAAATACCTGCAAGAAGGTTGAAACAAGGTGGGGGAGGTCTTTTCTCTCAAGTAATAAGTGACAAGGTGAGAGGAGATGGCCTTAAGTTGTGCCAGAGGAGATTTAGATTGGATATTGGGAAAAACTTCTTCACTGAAATGTTAGTCAGGCATTGGAAAATGCTTCCCAGGGAAGTCATGGGGTCACTATCCTTGGAGGTGTACAAAAAACATATGGATGTAGCTTTGGGGGAGATAGTTTAGTGGAGAGCACAATACTGGGTTAGGGGTCAAAAGCAATGATCTTAGAGGTCTTTTCCAACCTTAATGATTCTGATTCTATTAATTTTTCTGGTTTTATTAATAAATATCATGTTGTCTTCCTCCTTCCCTACCAGAAAAACCCAAATAAAATTAATATTTTTCATGTGCTGAACAGAAACTTTTGCAGAGGCACAGATCTAATCACAAAGTAGCAGATGGTCCCTGAGTTGGCATGAATGTGAAACCAATGTGGTGGGCTGGGACACATACAAATCTGGGCTTCTCATATAAGAAGAGGATGTCCTAATGTCCTAAGGTCCTGTGTTTTCAGGAACGTCTAGCAGGTTACAGCCTGCTCTTTTATGCACTTCCAGTCACCCTTTCTTCACTTTCAGTTGCGCTGGGGATGCTACAAACAAAACACAGATCTGTCATCTTTACTTTTTGTAAGTGCTCACCTTTTGTGTATTTCATTTGCCCTCCCTAAGAAATATTTATTATGATTCTTTCCCACACTACAAAGGATTATTCTAGACTGGATTCAGAACCTGGAAATAACACACATGCACAACTGACAACGTATTGCTGGCTGGAACTTCTGTTGCCCTTGATATGAGCAGACAGTGGGCAGAAAGCCTAAAAAACTTCACACAACTTTGCTCCCTATTACTTTAGTGAATAAAAATAACCAACCATTTGTCAAAAATAAAGTCAAGGGATTGTTTTTCTTACCTTGTTTCATGCAATGCAGTTGTTTTTCTTTTATCAGAAAGTATGAAACCAGGTGTAACCATTCAGGATCTACCCTCACAGCTTTTGCATCTGGTACCATCAGGTGTGACAGTGATCAGTAACAGATGTTTCATGTAACAGTCTAATAATTAAGTCCACAAAATAGATATTTAATTTGCTCAGAGGGAAAATACTTTCCCAATTCCTACTGATTGGTATTTGTTAATGCCTGAAGCATAAATGTAACACCTTTCTTTAGGTTTTTGGTTTGGTCCCATCTCTGACAGCCTTACTGAAATGGAGAATCTCCTCACTGCACAGTCCTCTCTCCTGGCAGCAAACCAATTTGGACACATAGCGAATACCGCAATGAACAATCTACTTAAATCTGCCCATAGGGGCACGCAGAACACAAAGGGGTCTATTAGTTTCAATATTTTCAGAAAAATGGGCATAACGGCTGCAGTTGTGCAATCATGAGTGATATAGAGATACAGTGATAACACACGTTGCAATGTATACTGATACACTGCGAAATTTCAAAAGAAATTTTTTTCCATTAAAAACTTAAGACCCTGCTTACAAGCAATGAAAATTACATGCCAATTTTACAAATATTTCCTGTCATCATTGCAAGGCAGTTTTTACACAGTTTTCATTGAAGCAACAGAGCAGAAATATAATTTAAAACTTCATAGCCATTCATCTCCATTATTTTGTTAATATGCTGTGCCATTGCCGTATCTCCAATCAACCAAAAAATATACTGAATAGTCATAAGAGGATCAGCACCTTCCAAAATAATTGTTTGATCTGGTATGAAGTGTCTCCTTCATATCGAGTCTTTACATTAATGATTGGGTTTAATTAGGCTGGTTAAAAGTCAGAAAGAAGAAACTCGTTCTCAGCATAATAAACTGCTAATTACTAAATGCAAGGAAAAGATTATGGTTAAAGAGGACTTTTTGCTATTAAGGCACATAGCAGAACAACTTCCATTCCCCTCACATTTCCTGCATTTATCACAAACAATAGCAAAACTCTTCTCAAGGCTTATTGGTCTCTCTTTCCCTACACTACCCTGAGATAAAGAAGCAGCTTTAATGCCAGTAGTGCCATTTCCATTTTTATAGAGGGTGTAGAGGTATTTTAAGGAACATTGCCAAGACACTGAAGATAGACCCTTAGAATTTCTATTTCTCTGATTTTTTTTCATTCAGAAACCAAATGACAGACACTTCAAAAACTCCTGTAGGAATGATATTTGCAAGCATTATTTGGGAAGCTGTTTTCATTTTAAAATACTGAGATTTCTAGAGAATATCTAAGAGACATGTCTAGAGAATGTCAAACTAACATAATTACAATAGTGACATTGTAATATGATTTTAAAACAAAGGTAACAGCATGAATCTTTGACTAATAGTTTTTTCTTCTTAAATCAAAGTAGTTCCTAGTCTCTCTACAGTGCAGAGCTGTGCCCCATGAAAGTCATCCCTGTCTTTCCTGCACATGCCCATCATCCATGTTTCTTTACATGCCAACAAGGCACTGACATGGCCTTCTTCTTCCCATGTGATAATTCAGGCTGGAAGGGGCCTCAGGAGTTGTCTAGTGTAGTTGGGTCCAAAACATTCTGTTTTACTGCATTTAACTAGGACAGTGGTTTACAGGTCAGTATCTCAGTTCACCACCTGATTCATATCTGAAATTGTCAGAGAGACAGAGATGGAAAATCCTTCAGTTCCTGATATTGCCATGATTTAAATATATCTTCTCCAGAAACTAATTTCACCTCTTTGCCTTTATTAAATGCACTATTTTATTTGAGATACAGTTGTTCTTCCAGCTGTTGCATTTGTTTTCCTACTATAGTAAAAAAAGCAGAGAAAAAAATTGAGAGTAAGAAAATAGCAACAAGTTGTGTACTCACTGAGCCACAACATCCAGGAAAATCAGGATATAAACTCCATTAGCATATTGAAGGCTTTATAGGTTTATCTGCAACATGCAGTGTTAAAAATATACTCTATTACAAAATTTCTGTGGTTTTGCTGCTGGAAGAAATAACTAGCAATGTCTGTGATTAAGCATGTGTCTAAAATGAATGGGCACTGCTGTGCTGTTGCTTTCCAGGTATTTTTATTGACCATAGTATCCTAGCACTATTTTTCCTAAGAGAGTGCATTCCTGCTGCCTGTGAAGCGTGTCAGGAAGACGGCCTTGCCACCCATTTATTTTCACTTCTCTTGTTCTTCAATTCTAATGTTGAAAACTGTACCTCATGGGAATGAGGAAGGTTTTAGAAATATGATAAACAGGTAGACAAGTGAATAATTAAGAAGCATTTAGAGTTTTGTGCAGAGTCTACTGGGCAAATAGGCAAATGTTTGTTATCTATTTAGAGGTCTGTACAGGATATCAACATGAAAAAAGGCAGAAAATAATCTTTTATGTCTAAATTCCAACAGCTACCTACTCACATACATAAAACCAAAACAAATAGAATGTCTATAAAGTCTCACTGCAGTGGGTTGTAACTCAAATCATCTACCAAAACTCCATTGAATGATAAGAAAAGCTTTAGCTATTGTATACCTGCAATATTCCTCAGTAATCCATGTGTCTTTACCACTGAGAAGGCCTGATGAGGATGAGCTCCTTTACAGCAGAAGAGTTCAGCTCTCTGTCTCCAGGTGTCTGTGCAACGATAAACAAAACTTCCTCATTACATGCCTGTCATAGCTGCTGCACAGAACTTGCTTACTGAGAACCAGAACCACTTTTAGCCATGAGAGGAAAGTTGGCAACACAAAGAGCTGCTAATGTCTTGTCCCATCAGAGGCCACAAAGGTTCATCAGGCACCTCTCAAATTCCAGCAAAGTGGAAGCTGCTGTCAACTTGCCTTAGCTGATACTAGGACAATGTACTTAAGTTAAACCCACTGTTTGAAAAGAACTAGAAATAAATTGTTCAGATATATAGACACACACATGTATACGTATGTGTATACCCACATATGCATATTCACAGGTAAAGATTTTACAGGTTTGTTATGCACATATCTGAAAGCCATCTTTCTTTTTCTCTCTAGATAAAAATACATTTAAGTGGAAATTTATTTTAATATTTATTTCTTCATATATGTTTAATTTAGTGTAACATTCTTTGGATAATGAATCTCATGAAATGTTATGCTGTCTAACATGTATTAATTCAAAGTTTACTTGTACAAAATCCAACATTAGGGTTAAAATTCAGGTTACACTTTTCTTACAGAGTATTGAAATCTTGGGGATCTTTTACAAGGTCAATAACTTTAGACCCAAGACCTTCTTTCTTGGGGGACCTGCCCCAGTGCCTTTGCAATCCATCTGAAGCCATGGTGAATAACATTGAGACAGCATATCCTGAAAGCTTTTAGAAGGGCAGTCTCTTCCAGCCAAATTTCAAGCAGGAAACATGGATCTTTCCTTGGAAAAAGCTAATATTTTGGGGGGTTTAAACACCTTTAGAATATATATGGTGTTTTTGAAGCACTAAAATAGCTCTTCCCTCACTCTGAGACTCATTCCATAGGGTCGTGAATTTCAAGTGTTTTGTACTCAGAGCCCAAGATTTGCTTCTCTCTGGGGTTTTAAGGCATGGTCTTGGTGTGACAATCTTCTGCCTAACACCACAGTAGTATGAATGTTGTAATTCTGTTGCAGAACTGAGACACTCCCAAGGATTCTGTTTGAAGAAGCAAACAGCTGCTGTGGGGGCCAGGAAAGATACCTCAACTTTTCAGAAGTGTACCATGGGGGAAACATTTTGATGGCAATTTAAAACAAGACCGTGAAACACCCTTATTTCTTTCTTAGCAATGGAAGATGCTGGATCACACGGCCCTACCACACAGCCTCTGGCTCTGCTGTCTGGTGACCGATGAATTACTGAACATCATTCCTTGTCCACTCTCTTCCCAGGTCCATGTCCAGCACAATGCCACTCATCATCTGAGCTCCAAAGGTTGTCTGCTCCTGTGTGCCTTGATTGGTTTATGACAGTCACACCAGCCAGTCTGCTCTCCACAAAACCTTCTTCTTCCTTGTGGCTCTGTCCATCTCTTCTTATAAATGTTGTACTGCATTAAAATGTGAGACATGGTAATTTGCTAGGAGTTGTGAAGTACAGGTCACACCACATACTGGAGAATCACGAGCAAGAAGAATGGGAACAGACATCAAGAGCATGATAAACAAAACCAGACAAATAGGTGCATGTCAGAAAAATTACCAAGTATGCCAAACATCCCTGTCTCCGAGAATCAGATATCAGATTCACAAAGGTTATGTTTGCAGTCCAGATCCCACTGAGATTACCAGTGAATTCCAATTCACCGAAGCAAAAGTTGATTTAATTTTTGAAGACGGCTATTTTGTTTATGCTTCAGCAGAAGTTCAGGCAATCTTTGTTCTAGATAGTTGTTCTCAAGTATACTTTTATAGAGCAAAAAATTATTTTTTTGAAAGCACTTATAGTGTTTCAGAAGTCAGAAGCTCAATAACCTCTAATCTGAGAAATTACTGCAGAAGTAATAACATAATATCCCTTTTCTTCTCTACTTTTTTTCTGATATCAGTACAGTTAATGATTACAATAAAGAGTATTAAATTCACACCTTTAGAAATGAGGGAGTTTACTACAGCCAGTGAGAATGTCTTCCTAATCAGCAAAAGCAAAATCCACTTTGCAACTCAAGGAGAAACTGTAAGTTCTATTTATTTTTTCACACTAGTGTTTTCTTTAACTTGGGCACAAATTATTTAGCTATTGCTTCTTCTGCAGAAAGTTTTACTTATAAGTGTAGTTAAAAAATATCATTGATGAAGATACAGAACTAGTCTCTGAAAAAAACCAACATGCATTTTTTTCAGACTATCAGTTCCTTTCTGCATATCTCTTGCCTTCTGTAGGAATAGGCATAATTTTTCCAAGTAAAAAACACCCTAAAATGTTCATCAATGAATGAAATTGGTTTAGTTCCCTTTTCTATATTAGACTTCAATTTTCTTAAATGGAAGAAAATCAATTCACATCACATCAAGGACACAGTGTTTGGTGCATATCATTCCTCCTGCAATGTTTTCACATAAAAACGGAGACTCAGATGTTCCTGAATGAGAGTGGAACAATAGGAACCAGAAAAATCACCCCATTCTATTTAATGTACTGCTCAATGATAATTACAGACAAGTATACTCTGCTCCTTTCTTCCAGATTCAACAGACAGCTGCTGTCATAAAAGTTATTGACTGTGTAAAGACCGTATTGTGGCCAGGTATAGATTACTTCAGTTCAGAAATGCAGTAACTTGAAATGTTTCCGATGCCATTAACCTTCCCATTCCTATTACAGAAAGCAAGAAAATTTATAAAAATCAATCCCAAGTTTATGCAGCTACAGGCTATGTAGTTATATAATTTGAAGTGCAACATAGAGTACATTCTGGTGTTTTGAAAGGCTCAGAGGCCTGAATCAATGCCATAAATCAGAGGAATAAATTCTGGTACAGAAAATAGATTTCTGCTTAAGTTCAAGTAAAACTCAGACATTTAAAATGTTTGCCTCCATTCTCAAAATGGCAAACAGAAGCTAGTTGGAGTTTAATTGTCAGTACAGGTCTGATGTGTGGGCTGCAAATCCTACTGTCTTTATAACACAATGATATCCTCACAACAGTGAGCACATTTGCTTTTGTAACATGACAGGTATTATTTTTCTGTAACCAGAAAGACCAAAGTCATCTGATGAAATTCATGGTGACTTTACGAACAAGTATTTCATGGTATATACCATAGTGCATTCCATATATTATGGATGATTTTGCTGTTAATCAACAGATTCTCTGTTTGCCAGAGAAGTCAGAATTGACATATGATAGAAAATCATGGGATATTATTAGATACAGCTTAGTATGTCAGAAATTGTTTCTGTTCCCAAAGAGACCAGTGAATTGTCAAAAGCAATTGTGAATGTTCCAGAGAGCCAGTCATCCAGGGAAAATTATGTACAGCACTTACTGTCTGCAAAAGAGTTGTATATTTTTGCTGCCCCCAAGATGACTGAAACCATGGAAAAACAGTTTCACAAGAGCCACAGTGGGCTGTGCTTTAAACAACAACAACAACAACAACAATCTGCCCTTGTATCATCCCCATATTTTAAACTATCAGTTTCTCTTTTACATTTTTCCTGTTCCATTTCTAATGTACTCAAAATAAAATATGAAAAAGGGTTAGGCCAAGTAAAGTCTATCCAGCTCTGTGTCCTCCAGCATGCCTGGAAGGGCTAGAAACATATTAACAGTATAAAAAATTATCAATAATAATTATTTAACTATATAAACATGCTCAGAAATATTTCCTCATAATGCTCTTCCAGTGTCTGCAAGTTGTGGCTCAGAGACCTCCCGGGCAGGGATAGATGCTTTGCCTTTGGGAGTCACTAATGCAGCTTTTTCCCTCTTGATTTGTCCAGCTGTCTCTTGACATCATGCAAACTTCTGACTCCACCATATTGAGTTGTAAAGTTCATTGTGCAAGATGTGAATAACAGTCTCTTTTTTTGCTATTGTTTTAAATATGTAATTTACTACTTTCACTGGATTCCCCTGGCACTGAAAAAGACAGGGAAAATCCATTCCCTGTTGACAGTGATGTCAGCCAGCATATTACCTGTGCTGTGCTCCTCTCCATTACCCGCCTGGTGAGCTATTACATCTAGTTATTCTTATTTATAACAGCATTTCCCTCCTTGGGCCCTTGTATTGCTTCCAGTGGATCTTTCCCACTTCTACTTTAGATGGACACCTAAGATCTCTATTAAGTGCTCAAGATGCAAACACACTACAGAGTTACAGTAAGCCACAGGACTGCTGCTGTCTTGCTGCTTCTCCTTTCATAATACTTCCTAATACTTGGTGTACCTTCTGTAAACTGCTCCCTGCTGACCTGGTGTTGTGAGACTCCCCCAGCAGCTCCAGACCTGGGTAACAGCTGCTGCCCTAGAGGAGCCAGAGGCTGTGGACATGTTGGTATTTGTGCAGGGATCCAGGGAGTGGCACCATGAAATGTCAGGATTTACAACTTGGTTGAAGACTCATGTTCAATGGTGGGACCAACCTTTCCAAAATATGGTTTTCTCTGGAGGAAGGCATGGACTGTATTTTTGGACAGACCTTGGCCATGTCAGTAAACTGTCCCCATCGTTACTATCACACTTAGACAGACAGCAGTCTAACCCACACTTCAGTGCTGTCCCAGACTTGCTGTTGCAGTTTTAAATTTAAATGTTTTGCATTGGAGACATATTTAATGTTCTATACCCTAGTTATACTAGTTGAAGTGCTGTTGAGCACAGTGTGATGCTTATTATTTTAATCATATTAAACCCCATTAGGGAACAAAATTGTGTGCATTTCTTGTGGACTTTTTGTCTCTTAGGTTTAATTTCCCCACCTCATTTAGGAAGGTGAAAGGTTTTAATGAAGCAGCCTATGCAGAGAGCAATGGCAGCTAGAAGTGTGGTGCTGCTCCCTTTCAGAGCAAGAGCTATGAAGCAATCTGATTGAGTTTTTCTCTTTTTCAGTTGAGGAAACACTTTTATAGAGCTTGTAATCTGCTTGCAGGCTCCTGGACATGCACAAGAGGCCTTGTAATGTGAGGATTTAATCAAATTCCCTTTAGAAAGCATTTAATGTTCTGAAGAACAGACATGCAGGACCAGTTGAGAGCTGAAATTAGGAAATAAGGCACACAAATGAAACATGTTATTTTATTTAATCATGGCATTATAGTTCACTATGCATTTCAATATCATCATTGCTATTTAACGGATTATCATTGGTGTGTTCTCTAATAAAAAAACATTTTAAAAAGAAATGGCAGATTTTGGTCTGTTTTGCTCTTGCTGTTGGTCTTTGACTTGATCAAGAGTGATATGAAAGCATGGGTTTGGCAGAAGGAGACTGAATTGTGCTTTGTTACCTTGTTATAATTGGAGACACGGAAAGCATACCAACTTGAAAGAATTGACGTAAGGGATCCAACGAGGAATCCACAAAAGTGATAATTATTGTCCTTGACTGTCAGGGAAAGT
>WEKY01045561.1:337-18487 GCA_013390045.1 Picathartes gymnocephalus | reverse complement strand
AAAAAAAAAAAAAAGCAAAGAGAGGAATGAGGTTTGCTGTTGTATATAGTTTCAAAGATGATTGAATTCCTGGAATGCCAGGTGTGAGGCACTTTGCTTGGCTCAGGTGCTTTGCTTCAGAACTCTGATGAAGACATCTAAACAGAAGCATGGCAGTGTTCTAAAAAGGTATGTAAATCCAGCCATGACCAAGTAGAGCTTGTTGCTGTTTCCAAAAAACCAGACTTATTCAGGCTTTTATATTCCTAACTCTTTTTTTCTTCTTGAGGTGCCTTTGGCTTTAACTTTTATGAATTTGACCATGGGCAGGAAGGTACTGAAAGTACACACCTGGGGGTGGGACTTTCAGCAGTCAGACCCAGAACTAGCTATGGAAAATGGGGCTGACACCATCAATCACTTGGCATCATTCACTCTCTACTTCAGATTTGTTCACCTTTTAGATGATACCAGGGAAAAACAAGCAAGAATTTGGCTCAGCATGTAAGTGTGATATAAATTAAGTACTAATTTGAAAAAAAAAAAAATAGCAAAAGTATTTTCATTGCAAATCAAAAGATGCATTGGATCAGTGTTCTGGTTTCAGTTTCTACAGTATGGAATAAAATCTGATAGCTATCTTGACAGCCGTAACTATCTATCTTGCCTGAATAAAATTACTGTTCATTTAAATCTGAATTTTGGTTGAAATGTGTATGAATATAAGCAACCTGGCATGGCAGGAAAACATAACAGTAAATGATCAGGGAAAGTTTGATGCACTTTCAACAGAAAACCAAAATTACTAATTTAATTTGCTGTCACCTTAAAAAACCTCTCTTTCCTGTGACAATCCCTTTTTCTCTTTCATAAAGGCTTAATAATTATCCATCCGAGGTAGCAGAAGACTTTCCAACAGTTTTAAAAGCTAGAGCTCCTTAATTTCTCCATGACTGTCATTATGAAACTGGGACATTTATGAAACTGGGGCACCTGGTGACCTTACCAAAGACTTATACTGAAAATAATAATGTTAAAAGCAGATAGACAATCTAAATGAATCACATTTTTATAAAGCTAAAACTATTCCTGTGTAAGCAGGAATGGAATTTGGAGAGTTAGTATGTATACATTTGCATTCGGCCTGTGCCTGCATACACACACAACCTGGGTGCCTCCATAAGCCCATGGGCAGAAAGCCAACAGGCATTTGCAAATTGCAACCTGGCCACCTCTGACTGAGAAGATCTCTGAAGCTGTGGCACCAAGGACAGCATGGCAGCCTCCTCACCATTGGGACCACAGTCTCATGACACGCCTCAGCAGCTGGGCTGGATCAAGGAGATCTTCCCCTGACCCCTCTCACCCCCCACCTTCTCTGGACAGCCCCCTAAACCCTACTCAAGTCACATCTTAGTGCGGAGTTTCTGAGGCCCATCTCACTGCTGCCTGGGCTGACCAGAAACATTCCTGCGTGCAGACCAGGTCACCAATGAGGTTTCTCATCGCAGCAGCACCAGGAGCTGCACAAGAGGAGCCGTGGGGCAGCCCCATCAGACAAGGCTCGTGCTGCAACCACCAGGCTGAAGGATTCCCCTTGAGGGAACACCCCGGCTCTGTGCTGGAGCTGCTCCTGAGTGAGGGCATCCTGCTCAGATCCGGGCATGGACAAGGCACTGGGGCTAAAACTCATCTGAGCTATGCCATGGCATCTGCAGAAATAGGGGCCTAAGGATGCAGGGGAGAATAAAATATAGCTGTTTCTGAGGAAAAGATGCAAAATAGCCTGTACTAGCCTGTACTAGCCTTTTCTGCGGTGTATCAAAGAGACAGAGTGAAGGCAAAGGGATCTGAGGGAATTTCCATAAGTAAAGTGTATGCATACCTAATTTATTAGAAATATGAACAGTTATGGGCAACCTCAATAAATATACAGTTTGAACTCTGTCTGCAGTGCTGTGCTGTTCATCAGCCAGGCAGGGCATATCACTATTTATTCAACTACCTGAGTGGAGAGGGCCACTTTGGGGATAAAAAGCATTTTCACCTTAGAAATACAAGGGAAAAAAACTATGGAAAATTATTCAGTAGCAGAGCAAAGCATCCAAAGCACACCTGGTAGCTTCGGCAAAAGGGAGATTAATATATTATCTATAAATCTGATGATGCCTTTGTACATTTCTCTTGTAGGTATAAAGAGTTTACTGCGTTTGCAACATTTTAGACAGATTGTCTGGGGTGTGTTACACCTGCATGTGCCCCTGATAAAGGTACATTGTAAACGGCACTGACACCAGTCACTTTCCCAGAAAAGAATGTGCTTAGTTATTAAAGCAGCTTGTCAGCAGTTATGCCAGAGGACTGAGGACACTGCCTAGGGTTGGTTTTGAGGACTGCTGTGGTCTCATTTCAGGTTTCCCCCAATATGCTTTTGTGCTGACTCCCAGGCAAATCTGTGGAGATGCATATGGGAAAGAAGAAGAGCAAGCCTCCATCTCTGGATGTAAGGCAACTGTAGAACTCAACACTCATTTTCTTACACTTTTAGGACATGCCTGCATAGTAGTGTGAAAGTTGAGCACAGCTGCTGGTGGTCTTGAGTAAAATTCAAATTCCTTTCTACTATGCATCATAGAGTTTTCACACAGGGACTTGAAGTGTCAGTTTGGTTCCCACAATCCCAAGTGCTCCTATGATTTTTTTTTTAGTGGTACTGTATCACTTAATAGTCTGTCTTTATTTATGAATCCAATGCATTTTCTGTAAGAACATTATTGTGATCCCCAAATTATTATTTGAGATAATTATTCCTATCTTATGAAGCATTTAAAAAAATTTCATCTTTAATCTTTACTCTCTATCATATTTGAAGAACTTTGCCTTTCAGCATTTATATCTTCTACAAGGTAAAAACAAAACTTAAATGGGAGGGGCTGGGGGGAGGAAAGAAATTACTACTTTCTTGTATACGCCACAGTCTGGGGATCTTACCAGGAAACTGCAGTGCTCTTGATGTATGAGCTCAACTCCTGCCTTTGCTCTGTTAGAACATTTGGCACCAACAATGAAACTGGAATCTAGTGTACACAATGTTAAGAAAAATTGCCCTTCTAAAGCCAAGTTCAGAGATATGACAGTCCTTACAGTCTGATTATGGAGGGGTTTTATTTTTTGTTTAATTTAAGGACAAACAATGGAACAAACCTTAAGCTACAAGAGTAGCTTGAACCTGTATGTTTTCAATATCACTGTAGCATGACATTTTTACATAAACCACAGTGCCTATAGTGCGACATTGCAATTGAGATTCAGTCATGCACCCTGTGAAAACAAAGCTCTTTTTCACAACTACTTATTGACTTTTATTCAGTATGTAGTGCTAAGAACATGTATGTTGCACAAGTAGTTTTTCCCTGATATTTACAAAAAAAAAATTTCTGGAGTGCTGTAACTTACTAATTTCGATTTTGAAGCTGTCTGTAAGTGTTAATGAGGTCTATTTTCTGTCATGGTTTATCAGTGTTTGCTGGCAGAGCTTAGCACTTGGAGTTAGGAGCAGTGAATTCTAACTCAGTAGCTACTTACAGCTGTTTGAGACTTGACTTTGACAGAGTCCATTTTAGAGGGCAGAGACAGCCTTTTTCTCCCTCCCTCTTTTTGCAGTTGGCTACCACATTTGCAAGATCCATATTAATTCAGGTCTCCAAAGGAGAATCAATTTTGCGTGTTTTGACATTAGAAAATTTATCTCATTGCCTTTTGTCTGACCCCACTTTTATTTTAGTTCTTATTTAAATTCACACACAGTCTTTATCACAAAGGTTATCCTAACATTCATCTTCTGTATTTGTCACTGGAACAACTTGTTCTAGTCTATTGTATGAATATAGCACTCAGATCTCCTTGAAGATCTCCTTCTACAACATAGTCCTTAACAAGAGAAAATAATTATTTCAGTAGTGTTCCTTTTAAAAAAAGTATAATTACACCAAACCAACCAACCAACCAACCAAACAAGCAAAACCCAGAACAAATCCTTATCATCAGCAGAGATGAGGTCACAGTGAGGAATAGCTTAGGAAAGAGACTGAACCAGCCTTGCTAAATCTGCAGAGGGTTATGATGAATAAAACTCATGGAATCCTAGTGTATTTTCCAAATATTATGGCTAGTGTAGTGTAGAAAATAGCATCATAAAAGATGTAGGCAGTCCCATGTTAATGGCAGCTAATAAAAACAAATCCTCAAATGACAGATCTGTTGAGGTTGTGGATGACAAGGAACTCAGCTTCACTCAATGACTTTTAATGAAATAATTCAAAAGCTGTATATGAGTATTTATTAAACCTTAGAATCACTGTAAAAGAAGGAATATTACCTATTACACATTGCTGAATCTGGTCAAAGAGGATAGAAGGCATCTTCGAGGATACTGAAAAATATTCAAGTATCTTTTTTCTATTCAATGAATATATATAATAGTTAAGTGATGAATGGAAAAGTATAAGCTGAGATGGCCATTTCCATGTTCCAACCTTTACTGTTAAGGTGCTCAGGTTTTCAGACAATTCACTTCATCCTGTGCCAAGTCACCTTGAAGACTCTAAAAGACATGTCCAGAGGAAAAAGAGGAGCCTGCCCTCCAGAGGTAACGATTTTTCTCCATCGACTGTAGAGGGAGCCTAGAAACTAACTTTGACTTGGTGACTGACAGGCACAGTAAGGTGCAGGTTAAGGTGCAATCCTCTGGCTGTGTTTACAGCCATGCACCACTGCAAACAGGCAGAGCTGGATGCACGCTCAAATTGAAGAGAGAACCTATGACTTTGTGCATTTTTCCTTCCTTCCTGTGTCATTAGTAGTGTTACTCAGCAAACATCTATCTTTACATTTATTTTTGCTGTCGTTGCGTGACCATCATCTTCCAGGCAAATCCTAAATGATTCTGCTTAGCTAAGATTTTCTTAACAAGAAAAAATGAAAAGTTACATGAAGATCTTCGAGGCCTATATGCCTGGTTTCAGGAGTAGGTAAAGAAGTTTGTAATATAAACACAAGATTTCTTCTCCCTTTTCACTTTTGAAAACAAAGAAAAGCAAAATGAGGAAAATAAATACTTTTTGGTTTTAATGTGTACCTAATTTTCCTCTATTATTTTGCATTTTGAATTATGATTTTTTGTTCAAAAATATTCCTGTGTCTTGTCTGTAAAACATCATGCAAGAACAAAAATGTAATAGCAGATGTTAGTCTTGCGGACATGTTCATCAAAACACACAGAAAATGAGAAGATTTATCCTTCATGCTGTGCACTTGATAGCTGCTTAAAAAAAAGGGCATTCATCTGTATCAGAACATTTTAGCACACTACACAGTTTGATGTATTTTACTGCTTAAAATTGATTCTTAACCTTCTGACATTTCAGTGTTTGGATCTAACATAGCCCAAGAATGGAACCAGGCAGCAGCGATTAACAGATCATATCTTCTCTAGTCTGCAAGCTCCTCAAGGCCCTTATTACGAGCCAACCTCTCAGAAGGTGAAAGAGGGTCACACAAGGTACTTCTGCAGAATGAATCTTTTGCTTATGAAGGATGGGGTGGAACTGATTCATTCCCATTATTTCAAAATTTCTTCCACTCCAGAATGGAAAAGAAAAACTTCTGGAAATTCCCTGTAAATTCTACAATTATTTGTGAGCTGATAAGCAACATGTCATTTTGAGAAGAGAAAACAAAATGTTTCAGTTTCTCACCAGGTCCAGTGAGCAAAATCACCTCTGGCTTTTTCCAGGGTGTGTCTCTGTTGCTCAACCCTGACTCCTCCTCTAAATAAGACTCCTACTGCAGACTCCTGTAGGTCTCAGCTCAGCTACTTCATCAGCTGCAGCACAGCCTGACGTCTTGTACAACCAGGACCCTGGTCTAGTCTACAACAACCTCTAAAAATAAAGCTTTAGTGATTAAGAGTCTCTTCAGCTTTACATGCAGAAAACCAAATACGTACACATGTCCAAGCTGTCAGAGTTTCCCACTTCTCTGTCTCACCATGGCCAGGATTCATTCACTCCCTACACCAGCTATCACCCTCCTAGTTAAGCATCCAGAGACCTCAGCCTTTGGTTTGAAACTCTAGTTACAGCATTTGCCTGCACTCTGTTGTCCTTGGCTGGCAGTCCCTAAGGAGTCAATGCCCAGCTTGGACTGTCAGTGCTATCTCCAAGAGGCCATGTCCTGTCTGTTTCCAGGCAGGCACATCTAGACAGGCATGAGCTCACTCAGGTCAGCATGGAACTTTCACTCTCCTGGCCCAGAGAAGACAGGAATCACATCTAGTGCCAAGCAGACATTAACGTGAGGCAAACACACTGCCTGCACTGCTCTATTCTTTACAGTTGGCATATGTTTAACAATAGTGTTATTTTAATACAAACAAAAAGTGAAAATGTGTTCAAAAGGTGATTCTTTGATATCTAATCTTTTATCAGAGTTCCTTCATTGAAGCACATCAGATTTTTATAATTTAGTCTTAAAAAAACCCAAAAAAACCTGAAACCAATGGCCGCAACAGACCCAAAGCCCCAGTAAAGCACCAATAAACCACAGTCTCTGAAAATCTCGGAATGCACCCTCCCTTGTTACCTCATGCTGGAAGATGGGAAGGGCCACTTTGTGCTCCTGAAACTTTTTCAGGGAGAACTGTGGCCATTCCCAGGGCACATCTGGATGCATAAGGGATGAGGTGGAGTCAGGGAAGGACCATGTGGTTCTACAGCACTGGGAAGGGATTCTGGACCACAGATCCCCTAAAAACTGCTGGGCACTTGCCCACTGACCATTCCAACAAATACAGGTATATTGAACTAGAAATATAACTCTATTTTTGATATTATGAGGGAGGAAAATCCAATGTCTTCTTGACTCCAAACATCTAGACTTGGCCTTTTCCAGGAAATTATCTGCAAAACATTCGGTTGAAGAAACTTTAATATGAGCAGGCATCCATTTGTATGCATCCACTACCAGGCAGTGACACTGCCAAGCAGCTCAGAGGATCATGCCCATAGGATCCCACCAAGAATCTGCCTTGGTCTTGTCCTTCTCCATCCTAATCTCAACCCTAGGAAAAGTCACTTATCCATCCCAACCTTCATAATTCCAGGTAAGAGGAATCCATTTGGTTTCAGCCACAGTTACAGCAACTCTTTGTAAGATACTTGCTCTGGGATCTTGCCACTGATGCTATTTTTTACCCCGAGAGTTTGCACATTCTGGTTCTCAGTGCATTCAGGCAGGATAATAGAGTACAGACCAAGGTAAAGGAAATCAGACAACCTTTATTATACAGAGGCACACCCTGGAAAGAGAAAAACAGTGGTTCAGAGGTAAGCAAATCTGTGCAGTGCCTAGAAATCAGCCATGCCGTGATTAAATCATAACTCTAATATTATGTATATTTATTTTCAAAGAAATTCAAATGGGTACCTTGGTCTTTTTGCATGCACAGTTGGAGACCTTGAAAGAATTTTGTTTCTCAGTCCTCATCACTCTTAATTGCTGCCTTTTCAGGGAAGTACACAAAGTTACCTGTCACCTTTCAAAGGTTTGACAGGTGTCTCTTACCACGTCAGTTAAATCAATGCAAGAAAACCCTTGGTTAGGAAACCCACAACCAAGTCTAGTAGCAGGACAGCAGTTAACTTCTTCCCTCCCTCTCTGGCCTCATGTTCACCTCTAACAATAAGCCCAGTAATAAACCAATTAAGAATAAAATATTTATAAAGGCAAAAATATTAACAGAGGAAGAAGTGAAAACCAACCATCAGAAAATTTGCTGACATTTTATTCTTCACAGCTGATTTTCATCTAGAAGATTGCTCAGTCACCCTTACTGCACAGGCACTGCAGCATTGCGTAATGCAAAGCTGGCTGTAGGGTGACTTTTAGTGTTCCCTGTCTGTGCTCTGCTGCACTCTTCCTGTGCATCACAGGAAACAGGACTGTATTTGCTTTATAAGGAATGCTGTTCAGCTGTTTAAAGGAGAAGCAACAATCTCACCCTTTATTGCTTCCTCTGTGTAAATAAGGAATACCCTTGACTCTCTGCTGCAGTTTGTACCACGGCTCAGCTTAGGCAGCCTTTCTAGTCAGGGAGAGAGAGCACAGGGTGTTTTGCCAGCAGACTTCAGCATCCCCTGCCCAAGTGGATGCTACATTATGAAGCTCTGCAGCTGTAGAGGAATAACCAGGACAGAGTGGACCTGACAATGCTGTGCAGAGACGGGTCACAAGGAGGAGAACACCAGCCAGTGCCCACTTGCAGCAGCTTTTGTGATATACATGTCTGCAGTCTAGGATGGCTGCAAAGTGCAAGTGTTCATGAAAAACACCAGGCATGTACAACATGGCAGCTGGTTAGAGGTGGATAAGCCATTTGGATCTCAGGGTACAGAGTTTAACTAACTTACAGGAAAGTTATCTACACTGTAGATGTAAAGCTGTGTCAAACAGTCCTGCTCTCTGCACTGACATCTTTTAAAGATTAAGATTCTCTGCACCTATTAAGATTCTCTGAAATTTGGCCAGAACTTGTTTTGAAGCCAGCCTGAGGGCCAGGGAATGGGAAGGGAGGCTTACATCCAGAAGCCAGGAGCTTAAAAAAAGGATTTGTTATTTTTAAGAATCATGATCATTATAGCTCTTCCCTTTGAGACATCTGTGAGAGAGATAATTTATACTGGGTAACTTTCTAGTTGTTTTTGGAAATGGAGGCATCATATGTCAGAGCTGGTTTTCTCAAAAGTTTCTGCTTTGGCTGACTTTTTCAAAGTTTCTGCTTCCCATTTGTGGTTTTTTTTGTGTGTGATGAGTTGAAATTTAGTTAAACTACATTCAGGAACTGAACCCTATATTGGTATTTATTGAAGATCAGTCTTGGTCACAAATATTTCTTTTCTCAGATATCAAATCAAGGCAAGAGAACTGTACAGATATATCTGCTTTCAGGGATGCAATCTGGTTTTCAATACGAAAAATACTACGTCACCATTCTCCACTCCCCCAGATGATTCTGCAATTTTTGCGTCAGGTTGTGAACAGCTGCACTGTTATTGTCTCCCTTTTCCCCCCGTTTTGCTTCTGCTGATGGTACAGGAGGCTTTACTTACCAGAGAATTAAGTGTTTGCAATTAAGTTTCTCAGAAGGACTAATGACACCAGTAGTACTTGAACCTGTGCTTAAGTACCTAGCTGATTGTTTAAAAATTTGTAAAATAGGTACTAAAAACCGAATTTTCTCCATCTCTTAGTTTTATGAAGCAATCTGGTCTATTCCTCATTCTGTCAAACAAAATGTGGTGTAATACCAGAGATGGAATCTGCCTGCAAGCAAAAATAGCCATGAAAGCTACAATGCTCCCCCAAAGCATCAAGGGAAAGGTTCAGTCCAAAGCAACTGGGCTTAGTATTGCAAAAATTAAAATAACAATAAGACAAGATCTTCTTAAATGTAAGGAACAGTACAGTTTAGATGGTGCTTTAGAACACTGTATCAGTTCCTGTGGTATTATGTAATGCTACAGCATCTTTCCTAACTTAATACAGCACAAATCCTTGTATGATATTTCAAATATTAATCAAAAGGTTAGAACAACATTTTAGCTCCCATTTCCCAACATGAGCTGGAAAAAAATGAATAGGCACAATATTCTGGCTAATCCCAGACAGCTTTTTTTTTTTCAATTTGTTAATGTTTTCAGATACATGTTTCTCCTCTCTGTAAGAGTGAAATAAGTGGAATTTGAGCATAAGAGATAAAAGATCCAGGGACTAAACATAGTATGTGGTACTAATGATAGGCAGCTATCCATGCCAGCTCAGATCTGGTATGATTTGAAGGATATAGCAAGGAAGCCTTTTCAGTCTTTTTACAGTATTGATGCTTTTTTCCTAAATTTTGGGGCAATATCTTTCTCTTTATGCTGAGAAAGCAGGTTCCATTTTCAATACCAAGTATTAAAGACCTGCCGTTTCATTATTCTCTATCTATAAACAAAAGTGGTCTTCAAATTTTTCAGGGCACAATGACTATAATTCCCTGATCTAGCAGATGAGCTAGACCTGCCTGAAACCTGGGAAAGTTCACTTTAGACGGATGAGGTGCTGAATATTCTTTCTCTGCTGAGAATCTTTTGACAGTACTAATCCCCAGCTGCAACAGTAAATACATTGAGCTTTAAAGATGACTAAATTAGATACAAATCCACAGGGGATTTCCTATTACCTTGATAAATATAAGTATCTCCTGCTGATTAAATGCCCTGTAAACATTCTTAGACAGTTACTCATGCAGGCTGATTGTACAGTAGGACTAAAGAAAAACACCTACTTAGCTGAATAAGATATTCTGGAAAACTTTTTAAAGTAGTAAACAGGCTAGAAGAACTACCACAGTTTTAGCACTGAGAGGAAAAGAACAGCTGGGTGCTGATGGAGGGGCTGTGCTTCTGTCCACTTCATGCCTCCACCATCCGACTGTACTGTAGCTTAAGCTATCTCTACCCTGTCCACATTCCAAGCAGACATTTGTACCTAGATAGTAGGGTAAAATAGCACTGTTGTTCCATTTCTGAACAAGTTAAGTGAATGGGAGAAATGAAGTAAGTTATTCCATCTAAAGTACATAGAAACAGATTGAGTTGAATGGATATGTGTAAAACATGAACATATATTTTTATGTGGAATTACCATCACATTTTATTTTACCAGCAAATTTTCCTATAAAATTTAAAATAGAATTAGTTGTCACTCAAATGCTTATAGCTCTAATGGAAATTTTTCTGATTCTCTTCAGTTTTAAGTGCCTGTTATGGGGCAGCTAGATGGGATTTTTAGTTATGCAAGGATAGCCAAACATGACAGTGCTTTGGAAAATGAAGTCTATAGTAAATATTCTACATACAACACATAATATTTATGCTTGTATTGGTTTTGGACTTTGCTTTTGATGGAGTTTTTTTGGTTTTTTTTTTTTTTTTTGGTGGTTTGATTTGAAGTTTTTTGGTTGGTTGGTTTCATTTTTTGGGGTTTCTTTCTGGTTGGTTGGTTTTGGTTTTTCTTACAGTTCAAGAATTTAATGAACAAGGAAGAAACATGAGGAATATCAGTGATGACATAGCAATGCTAAAACAAATTTAGGAGTTTAACATTTAACTTTTGCTAGGAAAGAAATATTTGGGAGATGGGTGAAAACAGTAATGACTCATTTCCCACATGAGTGGAGCACAAAGTTCTGCTTGACAATATTCCCGTTTCCTTTCCTGACATGTTCCCACTGAAACACAGAGTACACAAGGGACAGATGGATAAATATTCCCCCAACTCAGAACTATTCTGCATCTTCTGCTGAGCCCACAGGATCCAGAAGTCAGTCCCACTAAGCAGAAAGAGATAGTTCTCCCTACCTCCTCCTAGCAGGAATCTTTGATATTTATCTCAAACACAGATATGTTTTCAGAAGGTTCATATGATTTTGGAATCCTCTTCAAGTTCCTACTCTGGGACAATAAGCAGTGGGATGGTGCAGCTCAAATTGCATTTTGCTGGTCTTTCTTCTTCCACTTCTATTTTCTCCTTGTCCTCAAGGTACCGTCAGGGTGCCATCCTTTGAGACTTTAGCTAAATGTTTGTATAGACGAGAGTACTTTGTTCTTTTATGATTCATGAAGGTATACTGGCCCATTAGCATCAGCAAGAATAAAATCCACTTTTCCTTTCATTTAAATAGAGCTCTTGAATCTGTATTACTGCATCAGTCTGACAGTCTTGACGGTGATGTACCTTTCTTTAAGTATGTACCAAACCAAAGCCAAAGGACAAAATATCCAGTAAACAGGGAACTCTATAATTCTTCTCACTGCAGAAGAGAAAATGAAACAGACTGATATTATACATGGTGCTGATATATTTAGATTTCTGTAAGGCACCTAAAATTTTAGACTGCACTAAATCATTTAGGAGAATGAATGATATAAAGAAGTGTGCTTTTAATTCAAAGGATTATTGGTATGTCTCTTCCTATGATCATAAGGAGTAAATCAGTTTGAAGGGACATTTAAAAAAAATTAGATTATTCTAGCCTTTAGAATGCAACTTTAAAATAATTTTCTTATAGTATTATACAACTTTCTGATATTCAAAGACTGAGAAAATTGGAACCACAAAGAGAACATGGTTAGGGGGTATTCTAATTTGCTCAGCAAAGTGGAAATTTCAGCACCAACCAAAGTGTACTACCAAAGCCAAGAAAAAGAATAAGACTGTCGGACAAGCAGAATAACAGCTGCTAGCCTGGGAAAAATTGCTCTGAAAAAAACCCCAGAGGTAAATATTTAGATGAACATAATTTCTCATGGAATTTTATGATCAAGAGATTAACATGATAAAGTGAATGTATGCATCAACTGATGAAGTGTGTAGGGACACTGTAAGCAGAACTCAGCTGCCTGAACTGGTGTCTAGTGCTGTGTGAAAGGCTGTTCAGCACCCTAAACACAAGACCAGGTTGCAAAAATATGGCAAAGGACTTTTCAGAAATGTATACCCTTCTGGATTGGCAAATAGAAGTTAAGCAAGACACCATCTAAATTTTCACTATAGACATACAATTAGGAAAACAAACCCTACCTCTGTTGCTACTGAATTTTAGTATCAGTGTAACTACTACCAGGACATGGCATTGTGCTCTGCTTTCAACATGTTATTGTGATGGCGACAGGAAACTCAGCAAATATTTTGAGACTTAAAGAAAAATACGATTGACCATAGGCTAGACTTTCCATGTGGAAAATTTAAGCCTGAGAATACACAAGTTTCCAATCTAAATTATGGAATTCTGCTTACTGGAAATCAAAGATAGATGCATCCTTAGCAAAAAAATGAAATTAGGTTTTTCACACAGGTGTCAAGGGTTATAGCCTGGAGGGAGAAAAAGAGTTTTGTTAGTTTTCACTTAATACTGGAAAGTGGCAATTACATTTGAAAACTTCCCTAAAACAGCAGGACTAGTTCAAACAAAAATTAGGCTGTGGTCCTCATGATGGATGTGGATTGGGTTTTTAATCTGAATTCATGAACGGGCTTCACTATACATTACAAGAAAAGCAAATTATAGACCTGGTTTCAAGCTGATAGTGACATTGAGAAGGGGACCTTGAGAAATAAGTCAACCAGAATCTCATGATATTCAACAAAGGGAAAAGCAAAGCCCTTCAAATAGGGAGGAATTACCTCATGTGCCAGCACAGCCTAGTGAACCAGCAGGAAAGAAGCTCTGCCGAAAAGGCCTGAGGATTCTGGTGGACAGCAAGTCAACCTGTGCCAGTAACGTCCCCTCAGGGCAAACAAGGCCAACAGCTTTCTGGTCTGCATTAGGAGGAATGTTGCCAACAGGTCTCCTCACTGGAGAGACACACCTGGAAAGTCCAGTTCTGGGCTGCCCAGTACAGCAGTAGTGGGGAGATATAGACATACTGGAGTGAGTAGAATGAAGAGCCAAAACAGTACTAAAGGAATTAGCGTGTGTATAGAGGCCCAGAGACATGCCATACACAGGAGAATGCACTGCTTGGTTTTGAGTGCTTGACTGCACTTAAAGTTGATTTAAATTAACCCTAAAGTTAGACTTTGAAAACATAGAAATGAGATCAGAGACTAACCAAATGCTTAAACTTGTCCCTATAATTCTTTTCAGAGAAACACTCTTTTTTTTGAGAATTGTTTGAAAAAGAGAACATATACAAATGGAGGGGTGAGGGGAGCCACAAGCTTTTCTCAACTGGTCTGCTAGCAGCAATTTTGACCTTTCCCTGATAACTGAACTTTCAGAAGATGAAAGGAAAGAACCAGTCCTTGCAAAACTCCAACAAATGTGAAGCATTTTAGAGAGTAGAAGCTATTTTTGGACAGTCCTTTTTATAGACTGATTGAATTATTCTTAGCACAGAGCTAGATTTTCTGGTTTACATAAACAATGATTCATTGTTTTGTGATTTTCAGTTCTGCATGGCTGAATTAAAGTCTGTTTAGTGCCCAGTCATTGTGAAACCACTTTGTACTGTACACAGATGAATTAAAGGTGAACTTAACTCACACATGGCAAGAAGAAATATTGATGACATACTTGATCAACTGACTTCTTGAGCAATTTACAGAAAATAATGACATGAATAAACACAACAGGCTAGCAGGAAGAAAAATGGGCAAGGAACCAGCCTGCCCACCTCAGGTATCTGACTTGAACCTAGCATATTCCAGTCTGGTGTTGCAGTCTCTTCCAGTCCTTCCTCATCTGCATGGAGGAGGCAACTGGAGGCTTCCAGAGGAATAACTGGGCTGACCTAGGTGCCTCTGCTGAGGAGGTGAGACCTTCAGAGATGCTTACTTCTCCCTTGTGCCAAAGGAAGTGAAGGATTACAGGGGGTTCCTTCCATTTGAGCTCAAAATTTCTGCCCCTGCTATGTGCCTCAGTGACATAATATTTTATTGATATTTTATCACCATGGAGTGGGTTGCATATTCAAAGTCCTGTTCTGTCCTACGAAATAGCTTTTTAACTTTCATTTTTTTGAAAATTTCTTTGCAATTATTCATCCAGGAAAGCAATGACTCTCGCCTCCCAAAGGTCTTTTTATCCAGTGTGAAAATAAAGTACTCAAATATTCCATACTTCCCAAGATGTCTCTGCTCTAACCTCCAATAGGTTCTCAGCTTCTTATACAGCCACAAGTGTTGCCATCCTTGCACCCTGGGAACTGGATTCAAACTGCAAAACCTTTTTGCTTTGTCACTGATAGGATCAGTCTCATACTACTTCACTTAAGACAAATGTTAATTACCTGTTTGGAGGTCAAACCCCCAAACATTGGTAATTCCAGTTGCAAGTCATTCTCTATGCAGCAGAGATATATGCTCATTGTGCCTGGACACAGCTGTTTAATTTAAAATTAACTGTCTGCTCAGTCAGGGGGAAGATATTTTCATCGGTACTTTCTGAGAAAGGGAGGGAGAACATAAAATCACTGAGATGTGTCACATGTCGGGAGGAGGAGAGAACTGCATTATGAATGAAGCAAAGTAATCAACCCAGCTGTCCTTTCTCCATCAGCTTCAGCCTCTGTCATATAAATTAGGGATGCCCAACTCTTTGGAGCATCCCTAAAAATACAAAAAAATTTCATTATATTTCAGATTGCCCAACTCAGAAATTTAAGGATAAAGAGTCTTTGATTTGGATTGATTTTTTTAGTTCTGTGAATTTTCTTTAGGTTGTGTAATTCTGTGGGAAGTGTATTTTTAGACCTTCATGCTGTGGTGAGTCTTCACCTGGATAAGAATGCATCTACAAATATGTAAGTACTTGTCAGATTATTCTGTGGCTTACCCTTTGTATTGTGAAAGCTGTGGGAAGAGAAGAAGCTGAAGTTAAGAGAGGGAAATCTGAAAACAGAAAGAATTTTGAAGACACGTTCATGTATTTGAAGGGGTTTATTCATTCTCTTGATAATTTTGCCCCTCCCTGAAATAATGGGAAGAGATGTACTCTGAAATAAGGTTTGCTGCTGCCCTTGGTCTCTGCCTTTGGCAGAAAGTCTTGGTTTCATTGACATGGGATTGTCAACTTTCTGCAATTTAAGGGAAGGGCTCTCTATAAAAAGATTTCCAATTTGAAAAACGCCAAGGAAGTAGAAGGTGCCAAAGGTGTTAAATTGAGTGCACAGGGTTCATTATTTTGGTAATATACTGTATGGAATATAAACTGAAGCTGTGAATAAATTTTATGCACACACATGGTCTTCACCTTATCCTCTCATAAAATGACCTTTTTTATACAAGATAATACTGGTTGCCACTATAGTTATACAGTTCTACCATTTTGGTTTAGAAGGCTGTAAACACTTTATTTTTAAATATATTTGACATTTACACTCAGCAATTAAGGTGACATGATTCCGCAACAACTATGTGAAAACACTGGATTTATAATAAGGCTGTTGTCTCCTATTTTATAGTTCTCTTAAAAAAAAGAACTGACAGGCTGTAGAGGGTTGATGTTAACCCTGGTCAACAACTAAACACCAACCAGCAACTCACTAATTCTCCCCTAGATGGACTGGGGACACAATTAGAAAAGCAAAGCAAAAAACCCTTGAAGCCTGAGATTAAGACCGTTGAAGTGAAGCAAACAGGGGGAAAAAACCCCAAGTGGTGCGAAGATCATCACTGACTGCCTCCTAACACCAGACCAATGCTCACCTAGACTCTGAACAGCAGCTACCTTGGAAAAACTAGTCCCCCTCCCCAGGTTTACTGAGTTTAACCCAGTTTTCACATTTCCCACGTGGTATGGGATACCTCTTTGGTCAGTTTGGGTTAGGTGTCCTGGCTGTGTCCCACTCCAGACTCTTTCCAAACCCCAGCCTGCTCGCTGGCAGGACAGAGTGAGAAATAGAGAAAGCCTTGACACTGAGTAGGTACTAATCAGAAATGGCTAAAACATCCCTCTGTTATCAGCACTATCTTTGTCCCAAATTCAGAAGAGCACTACACCAGCTACCAAGAAGAAAGTTAGCTCCATCCCAGTCACTTACCTAAATTAATACCTGAGTCACACACACCAAAATTTCTTTAGGTTTTCAGCCAGTTTCTCTTTCACATGTTAAAGCATTCAAAACGAGTATAAAGTCAGATTGCAACACAGAATGAAAAGTTTTAGTGTGTTTGATCATCTCCACTTGTATTGACCAGTTAAGCTCCTATGCTACTTGTTATTCACCTGGACTTGACTTTCTTTTTCACCATATGGTGTTGCATGTGTTTTTCTAATAACAGAAAATTACTTTTCATATTCTCTCTTCCATTCCAGTTGTCAGGCACATCACATAGGTCACAACTGCAGCAGCTAGAAACCGAGACTCCTCTGTAAAGAGGCACAGACAACCCTCTTATTTTTAAGGTTATGTCTATGACACAACTTAGAAGATAAATTGCAGCTCACAGAGACTCTTAAAATTGCCAGCTTGGGTCTTGACAACAGTGAAGCCAAGACACCAAGAGGCTAAAGACAGACTACAGGACATATCAAGATCCCAAAATAAATATTTATGCAGTCTGTGTCAAACTAACTCAGGTATCTTTACAACTCAAAATATTTAAGTGTAGTAGTTTTTTTGCACAGTAGACAATAAAAAAGCTATTCTAGTTGATGTTCTGTCATAGCTCTTCTGCGTGGGAGGCTGAAATAGTGGGCAGGTGTAACAGAAATAAACTCTGTAGGACTGGAAAAATTCTTACCTGAGGTATATAGATAATCAAGGTGTTTGGAGTTTTATCTAGGAAAAATCCAAGAGAATTGAGGATCTAAGACAGCTTCAAGGTGTTGTACTCAACAGATGTCTCCAAAATCTTGAAATCAAGAAGAACAGAAATGGTAGGATATATAAAGGTGTGGTTTTACATATAAAAGAATGTGCTTAAAATAGAGCCTGTTGTGAAATCCAGTATCAAATGTCCAGAGAACCCAATTAACGTCCCAGTTTTTTCAATATATTTCTGAGAATTTTCCCAAACAGAACAGGCACTGCATTAGCTTGTTACAATAATTTCATTTTATTGAGTTCACTAAAAAGCTTTTAATCCAGACCATATATACTAGAACAGCCATCAGTGGCACGGGAAACCCACATGCTCATTGCATATTTTATTCTGAGGGGTACCCATTAAATTCCGCTGCTAATACAATTTTGGCTGCTAAGGACACCTTTTCTGGTAAAGGCTTGTTTTGGGGTGAGGTGTGCTATTAATGTAAATGTGCTATATTTCACTTTACATTTTTCACAATTCTGTATCAAAACAGAACAGCTGAGCTTTAGAGGATGAGTACATCAGGCTTTGCAGGTACCAAAATGTCAAACTGGATGTTCAAGCCTCCAGTAACTGTTGGAACCTGTTGTACCTGATGGAGAAATACAGCTTATAGACACTAGACAGATGATGAGACAGGAGACCAGACCTCGGGTTTGGCTCCTGCCTTCAAAAATGGGCTAACACCAATGCTAAACAGCTACGAGCAGATCCTCTTGATACTACTGCTCATTATCTTGAAGTTTCTTTCAA
>WEKY01045558.1:82555-104447 GCA_013390045.1 Picathartes gymnocephalus | reverse complement strand
TCTGGACCATTGCTGCAAAACCAGTGGGTTCCAGGCCAAATCCCTTTCAGTTCTGGGATAATTTAGCTGGTTTCTGGAGTATCCCTTACTCTGTATGATTTCATACCAGTCATTGACCATAAAATGCTCTTCAATGTAAAAAAAATTTAATATACCACTTTAGCAGGAAGTGTTCCACTTATAGTAACAACATAAGAAATATCTTGCCAAGTAAAATCATTAGTACTTTCAGCATAGTTTTCTGTTACCGACAGAGCTATAGAAGATGCTGCCCACAGCTTTCATTTCCCTTGCATTCTCTCAGTGTCCATAATTTGTTTATGAGGAATGCTGCAGCATACACCCAAAAGTACTAGCCATTTATTTATCGCCAGTTTTTCTAATCCCTTTCTGAATGTCCAGGTTCTGTTTTCCAAATTTTCTGTGGATGAAATTTCAAGAAAGAAAAAAGTGCTTACATCTGTTTTAAATCTACTTCCTTCTAGTTTCATTAAGTGTTCTCTAGTTTTTGCATTATTGGATTTGTAATTCAGGTTATTTTTTGCCTTTACAATTTTGTAAACTTTGAAAACTTGAGTGCAGAAATGAGAAAGAGCTGAATGCAATCAGAAACTTAAAATCACTATCTAAAATCTATATTGAAATTTTCAAACTACTATAAATCATCAAATTGATTCAAAGCCACACAAGAGTAATATTACTGAGTTTTCCAGTGCTGAATTGATAATATTGGGTGTTGTGTTTGAAAAGAAACATTGATAGGATGTATCGGTTTTCTTGTACTGGATAGAGCTTGATAGACTTTTCACAATTGCTTAATCACATATTGAACCTCCTTATACTTCTGGTCTCCACAGTTCTTGACAATTAAGTGATCCAAAACTTAATTTTACCCTGTGTGGAAATGCACTTCCTTTGGCCTGACAATTTTATTGGATGTTCCTATTACCTGGGCACTGAAAGAGAATGAATAATTGTTCCTTAAGCTATTTTTTCATAGCCTACACAATGCTGAACAACGCTACCACTTCTATCTCCTGCTGTCTGCTTTGCAAGCTGAAAAGTCCTAGTTTATTAAGTATTTCTTAATATGAAAACTGTTCCATTTCTTTGATCATGCTTGTCATCTTTCTTTTTACTTTCACAGGCTGTACCCTTCTGAGATAGTATGATTAGAACAGCATGAAGCACTCAAGATATGTAGGTACCATGGGTTTATACAACAATGTAATCAGACATTGTGGATTTCGAAATTCTTTTGCTAATAATACTTAATATTCTTCCTCTCTTTTTCATTGTTTCACATGAATCTGGTATTTTTATAGAGCAGCTTATAATAACATAAGATGTTTTTGCTGAGTAGAATCAGATGATTTACCTGACAGGGTAGAGGTGCAGGTATTTTTTTGCCTATTTGCATTGTTTTCGATCTACTGAAACTATTAATTTCCTGCCTTACTGAATAACCATTACTACAAAAAAAATTGTGCAATGATTTGCAGCTAATGTTTATTTTGTAAATTTTGTTTTGACTCACTAGCAAAATTTTCCATTTCAATATTTACTTCCTTTGCAGTATGAATGTTTGCATGGCAGCACTCCTAAGAGACAACAATGTATCTTCACTGGTAACCTATGTTGAAAACTTCATTCCTCGACTCATTATTTTAAGAGAATATTTATTTAAACATCTACTGTATAGCAATGGGAAAAATAATGCAAAGGTGTGAATAAATATTTTAAATATTAGAATGACATAATAAAATTAAATTAAAGCTCAGGACACATAAGGAAAAAGGCAACCTGAAATACCTACAAACAATGAGATGATAAGAAGTCATTATATTTTCTTTTAAAAATTACCTTAAAGGAAAAGAATGATGTACCACTTACATGTTCTATGAGTTTGATTAAAAAAAAAAATTAAATTTTGAATTTCATTGACAGATGCATGAAGTTGTGGAACAGAAAAGTTGCAGTATATATTTTCAAAAGGTCCCTTGAGAGATCACTAATCAAATTCCCTGCTCAAAGCGTCATCGGATAAATATAACCCAGTTTTCCCACTTTGTCAATGCCTTAAAAACCTAAAAAAAGAGAAATGCCTACATTGTTTGGAAATCAGCTTCAATATTAAATATCAGAATTTTTTTTCTAATATCCTGTCTTAACCACTCTTACTTTAAGTTACATCTGTTGTCTCTTATTCTCCTTTCATGCACCAAAGTGAAAAGCTTTTATATTCCCAATCACATCCCCATAGGTGCGGTGAGGCTGCTCTTACATCCTCCCAAAGTCTCTACTCCACACTGAACAAACCTGTCTCCTTCAGCCCCTGCTGGTCCAGTTTATCAAGCTGACAATTTCCCTCATCTTACCGATCTTTTAATACCTCATAGATTTTAGTTTGGCTATAATGATTACTATCACGGATCTAAGATTTATATAATAGAATTCTGTGTGACTTATAGAAATATTAGTAAAGCATTTCAGATATACTGTGATTATTAGTAACAATTTCTAACAAAGGGAATCTAATTTCTAGGAAAATCTTCCTAAAAGATAATATGAGAACTGTCACAATTCCTAAACTAATTATTTGATGCATTTGTTAATGTAATGAATGTAATTAATTTTCACTGAATTTACTAATGTGAATAGCCTAACACCTTTAACATGAGAGGCATTTATTGAGTATACACACTCACATATATGTATATATGCAAGTACATATGACATCATGTGGGATCCTTCCAACTCAGCATATTCTGCGATTCTATGATTTGATATAGGGACATGACTAGTTACTTTGGATTAGTGTATGGAATCACCCTCATTCACAATATTCACAGAAACATAAAAAGTAGAATATTTTCAAACTTTCAAAGAATTTATAATTCAAAGTGCTAATTTTTTTTCCCCTTGCATAAAGAGTATTTCCAAAGATTTCTTGTTTATAGAAAATAAGATGCCCCAAATTTGATTTAATCAAATGTAACAGCAGCTTGTTAGTAATTTGTGGTCAAAGGAAAATTTTCATGAAACAGAAGTTCCTCTTCAATGTAATTTTCATGAAATCACCCTTCAGGATGTGTGCAGCCTTCAGGTCAGTAAGACTCAGATTCTAAAGGCCTTATTCTCTAAGGAAAAAGTGTCTGTTTGTATTCCTATTTGAAATCATACACACAAGGAGTCATCAAACCTACTGTTTCCTTCAGTTCATCATTAATTTATGTAGGCTTGGAAAATGCACTTTGGTCCTAATTTAAATTTATGGTGTTCAGCACATTGTTTATTCTGATTGGTTCCTTAACAGAAATGTTTAAGGCTGAAATTAAGTTGACTGATTATTACTTTATCAAACGGATGAAATATATTGAAATATACACTGGGTATTTCAGATACTGAAATAAAAGTTCCAGTTATCTACCATAGGTAAAACTTCGAAGAAAAATGTTGAATAGGCAGTTTCTGAAAGCTATCCACTATGAAGGTATTTGCTTATTTATTCTTGTTTCCAACTTTGAGTCATCACTGTTTCGTTTGTAGGTGGAAGTAATGACAACACTGAAACAACTTTGAGAGACTATTCTCTGGTTCAGTGAACTGAAAATTACACAACCTCTCTTGAGGTTCTGTTTAAATTTCTGAAGTGGTTACACAAAGTCTTCAAAGATATTTGCATTCAAATAAGACAGAGTAGAAAATAAAACTGGGGATAAATCTACCTTATCCATTTAGGTTGTCCTGTGGATGTTAATGACACTATTTAACATGAAAAATATATGAAAATAAATTTTATTATATTAAGTTTATAGTCAGCAACACATAACATGCTTTCAATCCATGAAAGAAATATTTTTTTAATAGTGTTGTTATAAAATCTATTATTGTGTAGTAGTTTCTTTAATAGTCTTTATGTGAATAGTTTTTAGATTTCATAGTCCTTTCCTATGTTGAGAGGGTGACCTAGAATATAAGTTTCCAAAGAGGTTTTCAGAGAGTAAAGTATGGGAGGGAATGTTTCCAAATGTTTATGACTATTTCCTCAGCAGTTTTCCAATGCTTATTTTGTGCTTTTTATATTTTGGATAATCTCTAAGTGGATGTGAAAATACACATGTTAAGAATGAAAGGTAAATCCCTTATTTCCTGCTGACTATTCATCCTTGAAAAGAGAGGGGGAAAAGTGAACCAAAAGCAGGCTGAATGCTCTTTCGACCTGAACTACAAGAATTGGGTGTGATTTTGCTGCACCATACACATGCTTTTCTGGGTTTTTAAAGAGATAATGTGACATGGATTTTCTTAAAATGCTATTTCAGTGGATGAAATATTAACTCCCAAGATTTTCAAGAGTTCTGAGGAATAAAATGTGTTTCTTCAGAAGCTTCCCAATAACACCTATTTTGTCTGTCAGTTCTAGAAATATCACTTCTTCTAAGGATTCAGTCAAGAATCCATAAAAAGGGACATAGACTACTTCTCCTTGTTATGTTATGTGGTGTTCTGTTACTCTAAATATATCTTTCGTGCTAATGCGTTGATAATATTTTAACATAAAACCAGTAAGACATGTCAAACTCCCCAGTACAAAGAAGCTAATGTGATCTTGTATATAGAGGAATAAAAATTTAAAACTGATTATTTTCTACAAGTACACTATGATGAAACAGACCATGTTAATATAGTCTGGAAATATGAACACCAATGCCTCTGGCTCTGAAAAAAGTGATAAATATTTAGTTATATACCATGATTTTTTTACTAAATAGAATGTTGCATATAGCACTCAGTAAATTGCAGTATTTTTTGATTAGTATATACAGTTCATCCAGGATTTTTTTTTTTTTTTATATGAATAAATGACTAGTAACAAAATATCTTTTAATCTTACCTTTATATGTATTTTTACAGTGCCTTAACATCTTACTTATTAAAAACTAAAGCCTTATAAATTAAAAAGTACTCACCATTTTTTCAGAAACAAATCAATAAACATGATCTCTGAAATAACTGCAACAGGTTTAGATTATTATTATTTAAAATAAAAATGTGCATACAAATCACCACCGTGTCCTTCAGAGGTTCTGTATATGGTTTCACTAAAGATAAGTCTGAGGCCTTCTACCTTCACTGGATTTAGGCATTGCCTGTGGATGCATACCGATAAATTGCAATAAATATGAGGAAAAGAGAGATAAGAAAGAGATTGTTTTCTACAGAACAGATACAATCTTCAGTCTTCTGCTGATGTCACATCACGAATGCCAGAAATACTTAACAAGCTTTTATTATTGCTATTAGTAAAAATTTTGAGAAAAATAATAACCTACTGACTGGATATACTGGTTTATGAAGTAGGTAAATGCTGAAAATACTAGCCTTTTTTCTGTCTGAAATTTCCCCTTAGGCATGTAATTTTTTTGGTAATGGGCTAAGAATGCATCCTACCTGTTTATGAGATTATAACTATATTCTTTGCGAAGTAAACCCTCAAACAAAATTCCAGAAAGCTTGTCAACTTATGGCATAATTACTATAGAGAGATAAAACTGCATTTCTCAGATATAAATGAATATTATTATACTTATTTTTACAGTTTTATAGCTTCTCATCCTTCACCCTGCTTGGCTACTATAAATCTGTTAAGATTAGCAGTTACCATTGGGGTTATTTTGTGAAAGTGTTGGTCAGAAGTTTTTTGGGTCTTCTCTCCTGTGCCTTGGTGAAAACTTTATCCCACCACAAGCAGACCTCACTATTATTAGATTATGGTGCATATTTTAGGTGAAATATTTTGACATAATGAAGAGTTGGCTTTGAAGTTGATTTAAAGATATCTGTAGTGAGAATATGAATAGTAAATGCAGAGGTTAGTTATTCAATTGGTCCTTCAGGATTTAGGGTTTGTAATGTTAATCTATGGTCAGCAAATCTAGGAAAGTGTTGGTGATCAGCTGATTTCTTTACTTGAAATATTAAAGCAATGACATGGTGAAATATATTGGTGGAAATCAAGATTGTACTTCGATTTGTGAATTTTAATTTATATTAGTAGGTTTGAAAATGGTAAGTAGACACGATCATGACTTTTTTTTCCCTTGCAGTGGGGTATAGACAAATCTAATTAATTAAACTGTCTTAAATGTAAGGGAAAATAGGTACCAAAATACTACTATGAATAATTTCTCTGTTGCCATTGATTAGATAGATGACCACATGTGATGGCTGACCAATTGTCACATCTAATTTATTCACACATGCCTGCCTGGACAGTAACCTTATCCTGCAGACACTGTTTGTTCAGTTGTTTAGAACATAAACCATCTGGGGCAGTTTTATTTCTTTTTATTATGTTCAGGGATTCTGATCCTTGACAGAAAATATCAAGCAGTCATCAAAGAATATATTTTTTGCTGAGTTTTGGCCTTATCCCATTTGCTTTCTGTTGTTGTTGTGTTTAGTTATTTAAAGTTTTTGGGGGTTGGGCTGGTATTTATCTAATTATTTTCTTCACTGTGATGAGGGAATTTTTTTAAAGCCTCTTCTGACCATATATATATACATATGCACATATATATTTGTGTATGTGTGTGTGTGTGTGTGTGTGCCTATGATGACTGGATCATTTTGTCTGACCTTTAAATTAAGATGGGCCCTTGAATATTACTCAGTTACACTGCATTGAGACTAATAAATGGTACACAAACATAGAAAATCTTCAAGTAACAGAAAATTCAGCACCTCTCTTAGTAAACTTTACTAGAGATAGAATACTGTGAATTTTAAAAAATTATCCTGGATTTCTTATTTGAATATTTCTGGCACCTTAGCAGTTATTTCTCCTGGATGGAAATACTTATGCACTATAATAAAATGAATCCTCAGCCCTCTCTTTAATAAACCAAAATAAAAATATGGAGATATTTTGATCTTTTGCTTTGTTTTTTCTAGATTGTCTTCATTTTGGGATGATGTTTTTCTTCATAATGTGTGCTTCTCCCATATATTTTGGTTCATTGTGTTGTTAAGTGAAACTAACATTTGAATTTCATTCATTTACAAATTTATTTCCAGTTTAATTTTTTTCTACGCTTTTCAATTATATGACTGGAGTTTTTTCTGTAATTTTATCTACACTTGCACCCTTAGCGAGGATTAAGCATTCAGAAATTACTTTTTAAAGCTATACATCCTACCTAAATTATCAGTTAGTGGAATATCTGCCTAATTTGTTTTTGGCTCACACTCATTTCAGTAATATTTCAAAAACCTTGAAGTGGACCAAGCAAGAATAGAATACAAAGCAAGAGGAAAAAACAATCTTTGAAGTGAGGGGTCTTGATGAAAGAAGAGTCACGAGGCCCACTTATAATTTAGACTAAAATCTACTTTATTTTCCTGTAGCAACAAAATTAGTCTTAAAATATGTTTATTTTATGGTTCCTTTATACTGACACGGCTATGAAACAATGATTTAACATAAAAGAGAGCAGAGGCCTAAGGAAAATATGTTTGAACTTCACTGATAAAAATAAAAGCAAATGCAAATTTTCCATTCTGATTACTGTTTCTGGTTAAAATCTTGTTTGAAAGCAGATAACTCTCTTCATAAGCACAAAAATATTCTGAGACTAAAATGACTATGATTTTTTGCAGACACTCCTATAACAACAACCATAGTATACTCATGATACTGTATTTCACATGGGAACTTTTGCAAGATCATGCACTAGTTAAATAGTTAATTTTAGTTAGATAAATATTAAGAATCAAGGTGAGATAAGGAATGTGATTAACATAGGACAATCATACAACCCAGCACAGCCTCGTACTTTCAATCCTTCTTGAATGTTACCTCATGATTACTAAATAACTTGCTTTGTTGTGATTTTTCTCTCCTTACAGTTCCAGTCTGAAAAAAATAGGTATGTCAAACTGTTGGAATAAGATGAGTTTTGCAGTTTGAAATACTGAACAGCAGTGCAGAACCGTGTGCTTCATATAAATTAATCCATCCCTTAGCAATAATCTTGCAGCCAATCAGAATTCTCTCTTAATCCAAATAGTTTTCTAATGCACTTTAAATCATCAAAGTTCAGGTACCTCACAGTGTTTCAATGTAAAGTAACAAGGAAATTTAATCTTAAGATTATTAAGTATTTATAGCAGTGGCTAAGGGGTATCACCTAGCAACAACCTGCCCCACAGAATAAATCTAATAAACTGTGGTTCATCCTTTCTGTCATTAATGATCAAATAATCAAGACAGGAAAAGCACGAGTAGTGATTCTCTGAGAGAATCTTATGATAAAGTACAGGAGCATTTTAGGAAACAAAGAGTGTGTTTAGATAAAGGAATATAGTCTGTACAATAATTAGAATAAAGCAAAGCTGGACTTCAGCCACAGCAAGCCAAATGGAAAGAAAAGATTAAAGTGAGAGGGAGGGGAAAGGAAAACTGGAGGAAGAAGATAAACGATTAAACATAGCAGACGTAGGGATTTGTTAGAAGTAAATAAAATAAGATGCTGTCAATGCATCTTTCCTTGGCTGACTTGTAAAAAGGAGGGCAGAGAGATTAAAATTTTATCAGATAGTTTAGAAGATTATGGTCGTTGTACCTTAAAACATAAAAGCTACTTTGCAGGGCCTCATGCGATTCAGCAGGATGCAGTTGGGTCAGAATTGATATCAGTAAGGCACTGAGGATAAGTTTGACGTTATCACACTGTAGAAAGGAGAAAAGTTCAGCCCAAGAGTTACAATAAGTAAAAAAATAAAAACCTTGCACCAGGATTTTCAGCAGATAAAAAAATGCATTAGAAATGTATGTAATTACTGTTAAGCACTTGTCACCATTTTGGAAAGGTGATATTTTCTCAGGCTTATACTATACAGAGACATCTCTGCTTTTTTCCTTCTGAGTGTGTGGTGCTGAATTCTGTATGCAGGTTCACTGAAAACAGAGGACCTCTCTGTCTGAGGATATTTTATACTCCACATTAAAGTTATCTACAGGACCTCAATTGTTCAAATAAAGGTAAAAGCATATATTCATAATGACAAGAAACTGTATATGCTACATAGCCCTTCAAAGTACTGAATTTCCTCTTTGTTATATTCAACATAAACCAGTCAAGTGAATGACAGCAACTCAGTCTAATTATAACTTGAACCACTGGTCCCTGACAAAATGCTCCTGAAGCTCCTATATGGTTAAGCTTGTCTGAAAGTACTTTCTGCAACTGGTAGTGTTCCCTGTTAGTGTCAATGCCATAGTTTCATCTGGACACAGGTCTCTGGAGAATCTTGTGGAGAACTCTTCTCTCCTTGTAGTCAAGGAAGAAGTCCACATGAAAACCCCAAACATAAAATGAAAGGAAGTGCCCTCTAATTTTTCTTCATTACAACCATATAGTGCAATTATTTAAAGCACAGTCAGTTTATTTCAGCAGTCAGAAGCAGCATTTCCCTATTCACTCAATGTAATGACAGATAAGAATTTAGTAAGACTATATATATCATACATTATAAATGGAATAGTTTATTCATGTTAGAAGTAAAATAACAGCCGTTCATCATGAACTACTACTAAGCAAGGACTTACTATAAATTAGTCCTTTGGAATAACAGGATTTCTGACTGTTTTGCATAGGATAAAAGAGCATTAAAATATTATTCAACACTAAGGACTTGTGTCAGTTGGTCATATATAGATGTCTAATGCCGTTTGACAGCATGAAAACTCTCTGATACCCAAATCCAACCTTAGAAGTGTATAAGTTTCCTACAGGCATTGTAATATATGGCACCCCATGCAGATACCTTCTTTACCCTAGAGTATCTTAAAAAATGTGTGGCTAAATGAGTTAAACCTCAGTTTCAGCAGTTTCAAAATTAATATTTAATCCACAAAACAGACCCAAGAATTTTTTAGAAGCTAACTTACCATACAGAAATGGAACACGGTATTACTTAGAGCCAGAAGTTATCTTTAATCATTAAAAATACTCATATTGCTCTGCATAGCAGCAAACTTGCTCTTTGCAGGAGGGTTCAATGGAAGAATTAGGTAACTAGAAGGATTCTATATATCTGCAGTGATAACTGAGAAATCTGACTCTGAAGTAATGACTCAGTGTCCCTCAACATCCTTTTAGCTGCTGCATAGACCCATTAGGAACTTCCATCTTTCATTTTAAAAAGCTGTTGTTTTTTACAGCACTTCTCCTGTGCAGACCCAGAACTGCTTTAGCCTGTTTAGCTCATTATCTCACTTTCATAAAAATGTGATGACTTTTTTTTATTTTTTGACAAAAATACTTATTGGGAAGAAAAGCCAATGCATACCAAAAGAATCTGGACCCACCACAAATGCTTCCAAAGTTACACAGGATTGGAGGGTCATATCTTTTACAGAAGATAGCTTTATGAGGAACAGATAATCCAGAAGTAAGAAAATCATTTCCCTTCCTATCTAGAATGGGGTAAACCCCACAGTTCTGATTTCTGTGAGAACTTTGGGTGGACTCTGTATGGTGGTTTGAAAAAAAGTAATTTTTATCTGCCAGGACTTTCATAAGTTCTGGCCGACATAGCTTTCTTTAAGCTTTTACCTGCAAGGACTTTTACAGTTTCCTGTAAATGCAGTTTCCTGCAGGCCTGGAGAGCCAATTAGTTGGCTAATTTTGAGATGGACACTCTATTTAGCCACTTAAATAATAAGTCTGCCTCTGTGATTCACATGGTAAGAGAAGAGAAACGCAGGTTTCGCTCTCGGTTTCCAGCTTCTGAAAAGGTAACAAGGGCTCCCGCGTGGCCCGGAGGGGCCGACCAGGCCCCTGCCCGCCCCCGCACCCCAGGAGTGCCACAACCGCCCTGCAGGGGGAGGGAAAGTTATCAGCCTGTGGCCAGCTGCCACGGAATCCAGGGTTGGCTGCTGAGATTCCAGCTCCCCCCTCCCCAAAGTCCCTCAGTGCAGAGACAGACTCAGATACAACCCTCTCAGTGCACAAATGAACTCAGATACAACTCTTTGAGAACCCAGATGGACTCAGAATGCACAAATGGACTCAGAAAAGGAGTGAGATCACAGAAAGAACCAACACTGAGGCACTGATGTCAGTGAAAAGGGACTAAGAGTCCAGAGGGAAGGAAGAGGAGATGCTTTAAGCTGAAATTCTTTCTGTAAAGCTATGGTAATGGACTAAGATATTAAACTATTCCTTGTAACTCATGAATTCAATTGGGGGAATGCAACGTTCTAACCTAACTTCCACCAGCATATCTTGATGGGATTAATGTGCATTGTGCACCAATGTCAACCTGTGTCCACCAAAGCCTCATACTTTCTACTTTTCTACCAGAACAACTCATCTTTAAATTAGTACCCCATGTTACAAAATGAGCCCTCGAAAGCAGTTGTGGGGAAAACTCTAGGTTGAGGGAAGGATTGTCACACGGTGAAAAGATATCCTTTTCTGGGCACATAGTTCTCTGTGATATTGAAACCACAAAAGAACTGTGTTCTTGTGGAAAAGTCTCCATGGTGTAACAGGAGGGACTCTTCCAGTTGAACTGACACAAGGCCATTCTAAAGGTGGTAAACTGACTGATGGTCTCAGGTTTTTTCTCTTTATGTTGTTGATGGGAGAGAACTTCATGGAATGGGGGGAGGAGATGTATCTGAAAGTTTCTTTTAATTTTTATTATTTTTTCTTTTAGTTCTGTTAATAAACTATCTTTTTACCTTTAAAGCTTTAGGTCTGCTTTGCATTTCTCCTAATCCTTATCTCACAATAGACACTAAGTAAATTCAGTGAGAACATTGGTGTTAGACCAGAGTACTTAAACCACTACACTAAATTGAGGCCTGGTGTGAGGAGGCAACGTGAAACCACTACTTGAACTGGTGTTTCTGCCTGGTTCAAACTCAACCCACGACACTCTGGAATGGGCATGCAGAGATAATGTATTCATAACTTCTGAAGCTGGCACAGGATACAAGAAGCTGGGCTTGTTTTACAGACCAAATTCGAGATACAAATAAAAGGAACAGCAAATCAGTTCTCAGAATAAATGTAGTAGTAGTGATTGGGTAAGATGAGACAAGGCAGAAAGTAATTAAGCTTACAAAACTGTATGGCTAGGAGGGCACATTCCCATCTATTACCTGTTGAACAGAAGTCTGTCAGGACAGAATGAGATTTTGTTCAAATATTCAATGACAGTAACCTTCTAAGTGTTGCATAAATGCTGTATGAATAGTGTGTGTCAGAGAGATCAGACATAACTTCAGTTTCTGAAATATGATTTTGAACTAATCTTAACTAATTCAGCAGGCAATTTTAAGGTATTATAGAAGGCAATAATACATACTTTTCTGCCTCTTCTCTTCCCTCCTCCTTTCTCTCCTTTTAGCAGAGTGAATAGTTTTTAGTGAATATAATACAATCCGATAGGTAGAAGCCTGGAAAATTCTATATAAAATACAAATCTAATTGAAGATACTAACCTGAAACAACACTGTTTCTTCTTTTGTGTGACTGTTTGAACATCTAACAGTTATTTACAGGACCTAAAGCTAATGGGACTGAGGTCCTGTATCTCTGGGGGTTGGGGATCTAGGGTTTTCTGAGAAAACAAATAAACTACCATGTGATTCATCAAATGTAAGAAGCTGACATGGAATAAAAGGAAAACACTATAAATTACGTGCAAGGTGCATCAATGTTCAATTTATACCAACCAAAAAGGAGTCTTTGTTGCTTATTTTAGGACAATATCCAGTAAGCTGTGTTAAAAATGTCTTTCACTTAAGTTTGAATAGTAAAAGATTTCAATACCATACTTGATAAAACCAACCCAGGATAAGAAAAGCTCATTAATGCCTTTCTAAATCACAGGGGGTTTTTTGTTGATTTTTTTTTTAATTGGCTTTTGCCTCTAGGAAAAAAATGCCTTGCAATCCCTTCAAGAAAATAACTAAGTTTCAAGGTCACAAGTGATTTTTACTCTGGATATTTTTCTTTGCTTTTGAATATCCCCTCTGGTTTCCTCTGATATTCCCATCTGGTTGAACAGCAGACCCCAGAGAGTCCTGTAAGTGACACAGGGTCTTGTACAAGACCGGTCACGAGTGGTGTCCCCCAAGGTTCAATACTGGGCCCAGTATTTTGTAATTTATTTATCAATGTCTTAGATGAAGGTCCAGATGCCTCCTCAGCAAGTTCACTGACAATATAAAGCTGGGAGGAGCCGCTAATAACCCAGAGTGCTGTGCAGAAACTTCAAAAGGACTTCCACGGATTGGAGAGTTGGTCAAAGAACTGTGTGAAATGCAAGTGTTGTGTTCAGTTCCAAGAGAGGGCAACAAATACAATTTAACGTCTGGCAAGAAAAGACTGAGGGAGCTGGGCCTGTTGAGTTTCAAGAAGAGATGACAGAGAGAGCATCTTATCAATGTCTATCTGTGTCTGAAAGGAAGGTTTCAAGAGGATGGAGCCAGACTCTGCTCTGTGGTGCCTACCAACAGGATGAGAGGCAATGGGCAGAAACTGATGGACAGGAAGTTCCACCTAAATATGCAGAAGAATTTCTTTACTGTATGAATGACCGAGCACTGGAACAAGTTGCCCAAAGAAGTTGTGGAATGCCTGTCTCTGGAAATATTCAAGAACTATCTGGACACAATCCTGTGAGATGTGCTCTAGAAAGACCCTGCTTGAGCAAGGAGGTTGGACCAAATGACCCACTGTTGTTCTTTCTAACTTGACCCATTCTGTGATTCCCTCTCACTGTTCATCTCCCATTACATGTAAAGGGACAATTTATTGTGTTCAACTTGGTACAGTATGATTGCATTTTATTTTAGAATTTGTTCCACTTTATTCGCTGTATGATAAATTATTAAAAATGTTATATTTTATTAAGGTTCTCAAATAGAAAGGAACCCCAGAAACATTAATGATGATGATATTTAAAAAACAAAATGAAAGCAAATCTTACTTCAACACTGACATTGGTTCTTAACACCACCTTTTCATTTATCAGCCAAATATTAATGTCAAAAGTCCTCTGCATTTATGATAGCTCTTTCTTAATGTCATGGTGCTTCAAACTTGCTAATCAGCATCTAGATTAAGCACTTATCCAGACTGATCTGCTTGTAGAAATTAGATGCTTAAAACTGTGATAAAATGAATAGGGGCCCAATAAAAGGTACACATCCACCAAAGACAGACTATTGCTTAAATTCTTAATCCTCTTCAGGACCTGAATTCAATATGGTTTGTGAAAAGATTGAACCTGCATATCCCAAAGGAATACACTAAGTTATAAATTTGAGTCATCCTTGCTCTGAATTTATTTCATCTTAGGGTTTACGGCTGGACATATTGAATAACTGGACATATTTTTTGAAACTCTCGGACACAGAGACTGAAAAGGCATCTTTTAAACTCTACAGAAATCTTCTGAAGTGAAAATACTTGGAAGAAAAAGGTATCACGATATATTTAAAGAAGGTCCTATATTTTCAGAAGCCCTAAACTGAGATATTGTCAGAGCATTTTTATCCAATCAGACCCTGTTAATAGAAGACAGGAAGAAAAATGCCTTTTTAATGATGTCTGATGATCTTCAGGGCAAATTAGATTCTAAACACCAGAAAGTATATATGGAGGTGGAAGTTTAGGGTCATAAGAAACTTCAGTGTCAGAAGCTAGAGCCTCTGCTGTCTTTAGGTATTTCTGAGGACAGCTGATACATAGTATGTAGAAAGGAGTGGCCTGATCTACACATCACATTAAAATATGCCGTAGTAGCTAATTAATGTATTGTAACAGTGTTAGTGTACACACAGTTGAACTGATCTCCAGATTTGGACTTAAATGAAGGGTTTTTCCTCTTGTCATGCTGACAGGGATTTGTATTTTATTGATACTGGAAATTTTGCATGTACTTTATTCCCACAATCACAGAATCATCAATGTTGGAAGAGACCTTCAGTGTCATCTAGATCAACCGTCGACCCAGCACAACCATAATCACCCCTAAACCATATCCCCAAGCCAGTATCGTGATAACTTTCTTTCAATAGCTGTGTTTTTCAGACCTAATTGAGTGATTGAAATGTATGAGCATAAGGATAAAAAATATGGGAGGAGAAAAATGAATTCTGAAAATATTGTTTTCTTTCTTGAGTAAGAAATGTCCATCTATTACTCTTTAAAGTAAAAGGCTGGAACAGATCTTATGCTTTTTCAGACGACAGTAATGTTCTCAGGAGATGGTTGTTCACTGGGAATATCTGAGAGTCCTTGTACAGTTATTGTATTAAAGAACTTATGTAACAATACAAGGATAGCTGCAAGAAATACTGTTAGAACTATTGAAATAGCTGGATTTTAGTCTGGGATGAACTCTTGGAACTTTAGAAAAACTATTTCTGTAAGCATCAAATCTGTCACAAAACAGTACAATCTGCCCCTGCAGCCACCATCAAGTATCATTCCTTCTTCAAAAGATGGCAATAAAATCAGCAGGGAATTTGAGAAGAGTTAAACACACTTTTAGAGTGCTGAAGTTTACTTTGTATGAATTTGTTATCTGGAACTTTCCACTCATATGTCAATGTACTTCAAATTATCAGTTTTGTAACAAAGATTATGTTTACCATCAAAGTTATTATGTACATACCATACCATAGGAAAAAAAAAACTATTTTCAACTGCATGTAGGTTAGTTAAAATCATGAAATATTTAGAATTATCGTCCCAGCAGCAGCAAAATATTTTTATCCTGTCAAATGATGTTCTGGAAGATGAGGATCCGTTATACACTAGGTCTAAGATGTTTGCTATAAAGAGGATTTTTACCTTCCAGACTGCTGGTTCCTTCTCAGCCTCAACTAGCAGAGCAAGAAGTGCCTTGCCTGCATTGTAGAGACACTAACAGAATTCAGTCTTTAAAAGAGAGCACATTCTTTCATTTTCCCTTCAAAAAAAGTTATCTGATTAGAAAAATCAAACCAAATCAACAAACCCTCACAATACAGCTAATATTAACAATACAAAAATGTGTACAAATTAATTTATGTCATTAATCTTAACTATTTTTATCATTATTTTTGAGTTTTTTTCACATTTCTCTTCAGCAGCAGATGACATTTGGAAAGAAAGATATTGGATTTACTGATATTATTAATTATCCAGATAGAAATTTACCTACATAAAGCTTTCCAATATGTGAGTTTTTCTCTCACATGCTACTCCTTGTTTCTCTTATTTCTTCCTTTACTTGGGCCTCTTGAGTGTATGCTAAAAACTATAGAATGTTTTGAAAAACACTTGAGTAGTACCTATAATATTATGAGAAATGATGTGACACACATAAAGTGTGCAATACATATGATACTTATTTTTCAGCAATGGCATAAATGAATGAATTAATTCTTAAATCTTATTGCTTGTATAACTATTCAGTTACATATTATATATAGAAATTTATTTTTCTGTGTGTCAGATCAGCAGATTTGCAGTATATAATGCTGGGAATGCTCAGTGGTATTCCTCCTATTTTACTCTAAAGACCCCTAGGGTTTGTCCCCTGAATAATGAAGAAAAATGAAAATCACATGGACCAAAAAAAAAAATCTATCTACAATTGTCCTGGTTTGAAGGACAGGTCTCTGCTAGGGAAGGCAGGAGCCTCCCTTGGAATGAAGAATGTGAACCCCTCCCCTCCGAATTATTGTAATTTCAAAATTAAGGGGTTCTCAGGCAAAGATATGGGAGTAGGAATAACAGTTCTTTACTAGGATTTATAACAGAGCAAACAAACAACAACTCTTATGGCACTAACAACAAACAGAACCAAGGACCCGGTCCCGACCCCCTGGCCTGAAGGCACTTTCCCCCCTCGGTGCAGTGATGGTCACAGCCGGCAGGGAGCACGTGCTATGGTGGTTCAGTCAGCAGGGGAAAAGAAAACGGAAGAGAGGCTTTGCTTCACAAACCCCCTTGGAGCAGTCGATCCCAGTGCCCCAGCAGGATTCTTGGAAAGCAGCAAACTGGGACGGCAGGACGTCTCGGCAGGCGGGGGAGCGGGGCTGCAGCGCAGTGAAACCCAGAGCAGTGCCGAGGGAGCGGTGGGGGCGGGGGGCAGCAGCCGCCCGGCTCCTAGCCCAGCGAGGAGAGGCGAGCTCAGGGATTCCGGGCACCCGAGCAGATGACAACAGGTTCAGTGGCTGCTCTCACAAGCAGAGGCTCACCCAAGAGGCAGAAGAAAACAGCTCCAAGCCAGGGCTCCAGCAGCAGCAGCGAAAAAACTTCTCTCTAGCAGAGCTGCCTCTTCCCGTGTCCTCCTCCGAAAGCCAGTCCCGCTCCGCCCCTGCCCTCCCCTTTTACCAGTCCCCAATTCTCAAGATATTCCTCCACCCCCCCCTTCGAGAGAAAACTCCCCGACAGAACAGTAAACATAGATGGCCTTCTCTTTAGGCCTAGCTATAGCCTTTGTTCTTCTTAAGTACTCAGTGATTAAGGCTATTTAGCAACTCAATGGAAAAAAATTCTATACTGTTAAAAGGAAACAAAAGGAAAGACAACCCAACCCCCAACAACAATTCACGAAAAAAATGTTAAGCATTATAGCTGATACTTTTTCCTTTCTCTCAGTATGCATCTGGTGTTGATATTTCATCAAACAAAAGGATAAAATCCTTATGAGTGCTAATAAAAACAAATACAAACAAATGTCGAAGCTTTTTTATATAGTTCAACTAAAAGCAAGTATTTTTCTCTGTAATAAGGACAATAGTAATTTATCTTGTTTGCTGATTCAGTTTAGATTCTCTTTATTACAACAGCAATGTCCTTTTGCTACATTTGCTGATAATTTATTTCCAGTAACTTACACCACAATAAATCAAAGTAAGCACAATACTGTAAGTACTGTTATTCTGTCATGTTATTTGCATGCACTGCGACTTTTTGAAGTGTGCTATGTCAGACATAATCAGTACGTGAAGAAAATTAGTCACATGATAGAAGCATTTATGCTTCCAAATTAGACTGTCAAATACCTTTTGGGCGTTGCATAGTTGTCTGTACAAAGTTAATGAAAAGAAGTCTATTGAGGGCCATCAGATGAGAAAATTTCCTGCACTGAATTCTCACAGGGAATTTGCCTAAACCTCTGAACTATTCTTCTCTATGTTAGCTACTGTCCTGAATGATTAAGGTCAAGTTTCAACAATTCTCTTTAGTTCACTACTACTATCAAATACAACTTCATTAGCATTTTCACAACCATTCTCAGCATTCTCAGTAGACCACTGAGAGTAAATTATTTCATGTATGTTTGGAAGGATTTTCTAGAAACAACTTATCCTATAGATCCTTTCAAAGCCATCAACAGCAAGCAAGCTAGCAAACCAACAGGCAAGCAAACATAGTAACCAACAAATCAGCTTACCTATATATTAGCTCTTATGTCTAGGAAGACAGGATGTGGTACATTAAAGGACAAGGAATCTTGGGCTAGAATTTCGAAGTGCTAACAGCTGAAATAAATATAAATGCATATAAGTAGAAAATAATAGTATATTTAGCTGTACACATAATTTTCATATGAGATGCCTTTTGAAGTGTGATGGATTTTGCAGGAAATACCTTCCACAGACTCAGGTCCTTCCCCTACAGAATGATTTTGGAGCTAGGAAGACACAAAAATTACTGAAGTCATGTCTGCTGCCTCAAAGTCATGAACAGCCGGTTCTCAATATAGTAACTGGTAAAGGGCTACCAATGTCATCTATTGCCGTCTGTATTTCTCAGATGTTTTGGGTGAGAAATAAGACATTTTAGATCTGAGTCTCATGGCAGAGATACTGTCTAATGTACCATCTTTGGTTGTTTAATAAAGAAATGTCTGCTCAGAGAACATATGCAACTTCATATTCCTGTTTGACTTTGTGTTCTTACTCCTGACAAATTCTGCCAGGTGTTTATCAAAACCTTTATGGTAAATTCACAGCAGTTTGTGTCCTTTTGAGAATAAAACTTGAAAACCAATCCAACCTGCTCAATAAGTATCAACTTACTTTAGAAAAAAACATAATTATAACTTTGTAATGGCTTTCATGTGTACCAGAACAAGAAATCAAGTGAACATGCAGGGATTGAACATACAGTTACTCATTGGCCAATCTGTGTCTACAATAATTTATAGTACAATTCACCCAGGACAAAAGCCTGGGTTTTGGCATGCATAGCTTCTGAAATATAGAGAAAGGAGTAAGCTGAATAAAAACAAAATCAAAATTTTCTAAACACACAAAAGAAAAACCAGCCATTTACCTATCTTAAAACTTCATTGTCTTTTCTATTTGTTTTGATCACAGATTTTGAACATCTACATTCAAACACTTCTCAAAAGTGTTTCCTGAGATTACGAGAAAGAAACTGAACTTCTAAATGTATTTATGATAATTACACATACTCACTAGCAGATACATATCAAAAGCTCTAAGGATCAAGAAAACATGGAGCTGCCTTGCCCAGATAATGTCTGGTAGCTGTGTACTACTGATTTCTTCACAATTCCATGTTTGAGGAAGCAAAAAGAAAATTAAGGAGAAAAAAGTTAGGGCTGGAGCGGTGATTGGAAAAGCTTTTAGTATTTGTTACAAGACTGATTCTTCACAAACATCTGTTATGTACCATATTAATCTGGTGATCAAACTCCTTTTCAGAAATCTTTCTGATTTATCTTAATGGACCCAATTCCATGATTATTGACAATATTCATTAATTAACAGGAATTAATAAGTAAAACATGAAAACTGCATTTGGCTGAATAACTGTGATATTTCCATCTATATTAAAAAGGCCATGAAAACACGAGAAAATTAGACTTTCTGTTCATAATTCCAAGACAAAATCTGGCTTGTAAATTAGCATATTTACCAATGTCATCTTGTATGAATGATAAAGAATGTATATATTTATATATGATCACAATCAAATTTTTCTAATTTGAGAGAGATTCCCAATTGCTTGAGAATAACTTAAGATCTCAAAATCCAGTCTAACCTGAACTTCTAGTTTTATAACAGGGTAGAGAGAAACATAAAAAATTGGAAACCCTTTGTGATATGTAATAGTGTAATGGTGTAATGGTGTTGTAATCATGGCTCAAAGAAGTAGTAGGGGGCCCAGGGCAGAAGAGATAGATTATGATATCTCATGCCTAAGTTGTGAAGAAAAGCAGCCTAGGTGGTCTGAGCAGATCTGCCAAAAACCCATGCAATAAAACTTAGACAAATGCAACAAGCTCTCTAAATGCCATAGTATGAACGATGCCCTAATTCCTCTGTTGGATTAGTTGTTATAGTCATCACAGGGAAGTTCTGCCACAGCCCCCTACCCTAGCTTACTTTGAGAAGTGTCTGATTTTTATCTTTTCATCCCATTCACACATTTTCTCTCACACAATGATTACTTGGGCTTTCAGGGTAAAGTGATTTTTATCCTATAACAAATAATGTATTGTATTTTACTGATGAAAAGACTCCATTCTGTTCACAGTTGATTCTTCTCTCCTTTTCTCTCTCTATTGTGTGCGTATATATTTAAATTACTCTTTAATTGATGTAGTTCTGGAGTCTTTCATTGAAAAAATGCCTAAAATTGAGGGAAAGAGAATGGATCCTGAGAACCTGTGGATGTAAAATGAGGCTCAGGCTGTGCGTACTAAAGCAACCTATTTTCATAAATGAAGAAACTATTAGCCTCTTTGTGAAATTAACAATGTGTATCTGATCTATAGGATTGTCATTAATTCTATTTCAACAAGAAAAAAGGCCATAAATTTGAACTATGAAATACTTCCCTAGTACTTGCAGTTTCTGAACTATCCAGACAATTTACTGGTATGTCAAATATATTTTAAAGGCTGGCTTATTTGAAGCCATTATCTTCTGACTTTTGCATTCCTTATCAAAATAATTTTGTATTTTAAAGTCATAATTTTATTGTATGTGACCTTAACAATAATTCCAAGGAGAAGGTGCCCCACAATAATAGTAATAAAAAAGCAATTTATTCTAGATGTTAATTTTAAGGAAATGTAGATTGAAAATCAGGGACATTTTATGGTATTTATGAAAGCTATTGATTATGACCAACTTAATGGTAGAATAAGGTTAATTTTCTACCTATCAAGTTCTGAATGTATCCCATTACTAGTTGCTCTCTTTTGTCAGTTCAAAATTATAAGCTGTAGCATTATGATGGGTTCTGGAATCATAAATTCAAGATAAATCTTTTTAGCACATAATATGGAATATCTAATTCTTATAGTATGTGAGAAATGCTTCTTTTTTACCACTGCATAATCCATTATTGCCAAGGGATCATTCTGAGACTAGCATTAATATATAGCTAAGACATTTCCTGGTGTGTGTAAGCAAAGCCTTTTCCTTACAGAATGAATTCTCTGTAGAGCAATATCATGCATAAGGTAAGTCTCTGCTTTCTTTAAATTAGTGTTATATTTTATCTAACCATATTTCAAACAAAATGAGGCAAAGGCCCCACAAAACCTCAAACCTGTGCAAAGACCTGTAGTTATTATTGTGTTGCCAAATTTCATTATAAATGCCATAGATCACAGAAATCTGAAATAGCATTATTTGTATTTTCATGAAAAGCTAAGTTCATGGCATTGAGCATACAATGTATTGTAGACGGGTGATACAAAACATGAGATTTTTCAAAACACTTGAGAGGAAAGCATGATCTTCATAAATCAGAGAAACAGTCTAAAATAAAGATGATGAAATGCAATAAGGACAAAGCAAAAAGCTCCTCTTTTTTTTTTTTTT
>WEKY01045558.1:44649-82528 GCA_013390045.1 Picathartes gymnocephalus | reverse complement strand
TTTTTTTTTTTTTCTTTTATGATCACAAATTGGTGATGCTTGAGTAGAAAGAAAATATATAGTTCTGGGATACTTTTAATAGCACTGTCATATAACATACAGGGATTTATTGTTGAGCCCTACCATGTGGTACTATGATAACAGTGGGAATATGGTGTTTACTTTTGACCTACTACACACTACAGGAAACATTAAGACAAACAAGATAGAAGACAAAACACAGTAATAGCAATGATTAAAATTTTGTAGAAGTGACCTAGACATAAAAATTGTAAGAACAAGGTTTTCTTAGTATGGAAAAAAGAAGACTGAAAAGGAGAATTCCCAATTCATCTGTCATGGAGATAAAGGAACACCAGGACAACGTGACACCATTAAGTTCAGTTTATGTCTAAGCTACAATTCCATTACAGAACACTGTTTTTTGTTAATGGTTTCCTATAATTCTTTGTTTGTAGCTATGGATTTTTGTAATGGTTAGTTTATATTATGCCCACACATAAACTCATAGCATTTATTTCCTCTCTGAGCACACATTTACTGTCCACAATAAACGCCAATTCAAACAAAAAAAATTCCATACATATTACCAAGCACCTAATTACTGTAACATTTTGTCAGTTACTCATTCATGCACACTTTGCTAATCCAAACACCTATCATGCTGAACATCCAGGTTAGAAGGCTGAAAAACTGATAATCAAAAAAAGACCCTGCACATATTATCAGTAATTTTATAAATAAATTTTTTAACTCTATCCTAAACATGCAAGTTCACAACCCCCCACAATGAACCAAAAAAAGCCAAAAACCAAACCTACACCTTCTTAGTAGTATTTGAATAGATTTTCAAATGTAAAAAAATCAAAATGCTTGGATCACTTAAGATAAACCATGTTTTACAGAATTCTGCTTAGTGCATCTTATGATCTCTTTCAACTATGTTATCATTTTTTCTTCATGATTCACTCTTTTACTACTTACACCTGAAACAATCCCTCTCCTTTTATTAACTTGAAAATGTTCCAGAAAGATTTGTTGTAATTGTTTCTCTTGAATAACTGAAATCTTTAGTGACTTTTTTCTGCTAAGGAATATTTCTCACAGGATTTTTTTCTTAAAATTTGATAACCTCAAGATTGCATGGAAAACAACAACTGGTAGAAATTTTAGAGAATATTTCACTTCTCCTTACCACAGAATCACAGAATAGTTGTGGTTGGAGGGGACCTGAGATCATTTAGTCCAGCTCCACTATTTAAGTAGGTATACCTGGAGCAGGTTCCACAGGGTGGCCCTCAAAGTAAAGAAGCTTTTCCTCATATTCAGATGGAATATCCTGTGTTTCCATTTGTGCCTGTTGACTTCTGTTTTGCCGCTGGACACCACTAAAAATAGTCTGGCCCCATCCCCTTGTAACTTGCCCTTAAAATATTTTTATGTATTGATAAAATGCCTTCTCAGTTGTCTCTTCTTCAGGCTAAACAGGCCCAGCTCTCTTAGCCTTTCCTACTTAGGAGGATGTTCCGGTCCCCTAATAATTTCATACCACTCCACCGGACCCTTTCCAGTAGTTCCTTGTCTTCCTCAAAGTGGTGAACCCAAAACTGAACACAGTACTCCAGATGCTGCCTCACCAGGGTAGACTAGGCAGGGAGGATATCCTTTTAGAACCTGCTGGATACCCTTCCTAAGGCATCCCAGGAGACCATTGGTCTTCTTGGCCACAAGGGCACACTGCTGGCTCATGGACACTTGTTGCCACTCAGACCCCCTGGTACTTCTCTTCAGAGCTGCTTTCCAGCAGTCCAACCCCGTATCATCACTAACCTTTCCTGTTTAATGGCAACCCTTCATTATTTTTTCCACTTTTTCCAGTCACCTTAACTACCAGTGTTTTGACCATCAAGTAAAATTTCTCATTTAAATGAAGAAATAAGAGGGATAAAAGATAAGAAGAGATAAAAATAACTCATAAGCTCCTTTTTTTTTTTTTTTCAGTTACAAGATATGCATGTAACTACTGTCGGCTGGCGTTTAATTGCATCAGGCAGGCATAGTCCCCAGTCTATCTGAGGCTGAGTTGCAAACAAGCTCTGTCAGAGGAAACTCTTTCCTCTCTTCTGCAGGTAGGAATCAGTGGTTACAGAAGCAGATGCTATTGCTTGCTTTGTTCTTTGATTTGGAGCAAAGCACTGCCTTCATGCATTGTTGGAGAAGATCAAAGGAACCAAGGATAATTTTGTAAATTTTAAAATAAACTGGGAACCAAATTTCTTGAGATTAAAAAATTGAGTATTGGGAATTTGTATAATGATTATCAGTTACTCTTTTTCATAGTAAGTATGTCATCTAGAGATAAAAAATTAGTTAGTGTTTTTTTTATATTTAAGGTGAATAAGTTTTCCAGGTCAAAAAAGGATTTATACACTCTGGTAAAAACCTGTGTATCATTTGCACTACATAATGCTTCAGATCAAGCTACTGTCTGTAGAAAAGAAATAACCGCAGCTGATCCATGCAGCACACCCTAAAGCTCAGCACTGACCTGACAGTCCCCTGCTCACAGAGTCTCACTTTGGCTGAGGCAGCAGTGCTTGCCTCTGCTGGAGCAGCAGACCGTCCATGTTGCAGCCTGGTCTGCGCCTAGGCATGGTCCTTGGTCCAGGCCCAGACTGCCTGCCCGTCTTGAGCTGTTCCTGACCCTGGTTTTGCCCACTAGGCCTGAGCTTGAGCCCCACCGGCGGGCCAGCATACCAGCCCAGTCTCCAACAATGCCATCCCCAGGATTGTACCTAGTTGCCTTTCTTCGTTCCCTGCTCCCCAGCCAGAGCCCTGGGATAGACCTGGCTGGTAACACCCTGCCTTGGCCAGGGAGCCCCTGATGCCTCCAGCTCCCTGGCCCAAGAAGATGTTAGCCCCTGCTGTACTGTGAGGTGTGGAGAATCACAGAATCACAGATTAAGCTGAGTTGGAAGGGACCCATTAGTATCACTGAGTCCAACTCCTGCTCCTGTACAGTACCATTCCCAAGAGTCACACCATGTGCCTGAGAGCATTGTCCCAACACTTCTTGAACTCTGTCAGGCTTGGTGCTGTGACCACTTCCCTGGGGAGCCTGTTCCAGTACCCAACCACCCTCTGGGTGAAGAACCTTTTCCTAATATCCAACCTAAACCTCCCCTGACTCAACTTCAGGCCATTCCCTTGGATCCCGGCACTGGTCACCACACAGGAGAGAGCAGCACCTGCCCCTTCTCTTCCCCTCATGAGGAACTTGTAACTGCAACGAGGTCTCCCCTCAGTCTCCTCTTCCCCAGGCTGAACAGACCAAGTGACCTCAGCCACTCCCCATACCACTTCACCTCAAGGCCCTTCATCATCTTTGTTGCTCTCCTTTGGACTCTCTCTAATAACTTCTTATCTTTCTTATACTGCAGTGCCCAAAACTGCACACAGGACTCAAGGTGAGGCCACCCCAGTGCAGAGCAGAGTGGGACAATCCCCTCCCTTGCCTGGCAGTGCCTGATGCCCCCCAGGACACGCCCGGCCCTCCTGGCTGCCAGGGCACTGCTGGCTCCTGTTCAACTTGCCATTGACCAGGACCTCCAGGTCCCTTTCCACTGTTTTCCAGCATCTCATTCATCAGTCTGTACCTGCACAGGGTTACCCCATCCCAGCTGCAGGATCTGGCACTTTCACTTGATCAACTTCATGTTGTTGGTGATTGCCCAGCCCTCTGATTTGTTAGGGACTCTCTGCAGGGTCTCCCTGCCTTTGAGGGAGTCAACAGCTCCTCCCAGCTTTGCACCATCTGCAAACTTGCTCGGCCCCTCCCAGTCCTGCATCCAAGTCATTTATAAAGGTGTTGAAGAGCACAGGGGCAAGGATGGAGCCCTGTGGAACCCCACTAGTGACAGGTCACCACTCTGATGTCACCCCACTCACTGTAACCCTTTGTGCCTGACCCATGAACCAGCTGTTCACCCATCCCATGATGCATTTATTCAGCTGTGTTGGACCTTTTGTCCGGAATGATCCTGTGAGATACAGTATCAAAAGCTGTACTGAAATCCAAAAAGATTGCATCGACTGGCTTCCCTTGATCAGCTAGGTGAGAATATATCAATTATGGCAGTTCTTATGAGAACAATAGATCCAGATTGTGGAATGTTTGTCCAAGAGCAGTAAGAGCAAAACTAAATTCATTTGCCTCTACTCTAGTGTGTTAGATGTTGTTAGATGCAGTCGTTACAGTGAACATGTTTGCCAGATATACAAATTTGAGATGTATTCTTTGGTGTCAATTTTTTTCTCTCTTCAAGGACTCTGATGGCATTACAAGGCAGAAGACTTTTCCTTCATCCTAATCTTATTTTATTGTCTCCTTCTCAGTCTGTATGAATTTGGGCCTGAGAAAATGGTTTGACTAAGGTAAAAGAAAATACATATGAATTACCTCTCTCTAGTATTTTTTTGTGTTTTGGAAAGGGATGATATAAGCATCTGTTGAAAATGGTCTAATGTGGTCTGTGGTGAAGGAACTTCAATAGGATGCAATAAGTCTAATGTGAAGGTCTAATGTGAAAGAACTCCAGTAGGATGCAATTTTCAGGGTGGACTTTTAGAAATTGCTTTCTTTTTATATCAAACAAGGTTCCTGAGAATGAGTTAAAAAAATTAATCATGCAGTGCAAAACAGCATCTCAAATCCATCAGGCAGTTTGGAAAGATAACTTTTGAAGATCTCAAATCAAGAGTAGCCAGTTTTATGGTAAATGATACTAATCCAGTCAAAATGTAAAATATGGATGAAAATTTATGCTTGGCTTGGATCAGAATATAATACCTTTGGCTGTGGTAACAAAGAAGAAATATATTCAAGGATGTGACTGCAAGTAATTTTGGGGGTCAGGGTCTTAAAAAACCTTATTTATTTGTTTCAATACACTTTCATAACCTTTTCTTTTGGCGCTTGATAGAAGAAGACAACTGTGCATTCTGCCAAGACTCTCTGTCATGCTCTCATTTAGTATGTTGAGCATGTCTATGTCATGCTTTCATTTGAAATGTAAAGTTCTTCAGGTACAACTCAGTAAGATATATTTCAGAGGGACAAAGAAATAAACATATATTAGAAAGTTCAAAAAAGGACAAGACTGCTGATCTTTAAAATTTAAACTTGCAGAAAATATAAAAAATATTAGACAGAAGAACATATATGACAGTCGTAAGAGCCTCACTGGGTGACTTGGTAACTTTACAGTCTTTAAGCAACCCTTTGTAGTTTATTTTTTCAATTATTTTTTCCAGATTCATATGAAACTCATATTTCTGCATGCATGAACGTAAATAAATAAATATATAAGTGCAGAGTTAAATTAGAGTTGCCATTTAAGTTCTTATAGTAGCTGTTTTGATAGTTTGAAGTTTCTTTAAAGTTTCAATTTGACAGAAATAAACTAAATAAAATTCTTCTTACTAATAGTTGGTTTAGATATTTCTTTAGCCTAATTGAATGAATTTAATTTAATTTTCAACGACTTTCAACTTTTGTCCCAAATGAGATTTTTAAGCACAACTGCTACAGTGGAACAGTCTGGAAAGAAATGAGAGATATTTCAGTTTATCAGGACAGCAGTACAAGTGGGGTATTTAAATATACAGCCTTATAATCTTACTGGAACTAATTGGCTGTAATGTTTCTTAGTTGTGTTTGAAATTTAACAAATTGGTAAATTAGAGCTGCAAAGAGCTTTACCCCAGAGATTTAAACTGCAGCACATGAGCTCCCCATTCTGTATCCATTAGGTTAATAGATCACTTGCTTGACTAATTTCTGCTGCTTGTGTTTATCCGTTTGTTTCCTTGAAGAACTGGAGAGAAGAAATGTTGATATTTGCTATCCAAATGACATGCTTTTCTACATTCAAGCTGCAAGAATTGAAACAGAATCAGCATTATGCACACTGAAAGCTGGGCTTGTAAGAAATATGTGTGAAATATGATCCAAGCTTAGAGATGCAGAATTATAAACTTTCTGTAGTTTCACTGCAATATTTTAATTTTTCATTTGCTATATATTCAAAAAAAAAAAAAAAAAGTTCCAAGTGAATGATTTTACTTCCTTTACTTTCTTTCAGGAACAAAACTTGTTCAGAGTGAGATATGTATTATATAAAGAATTCCAGTCATTCTGGTTATAGACTTTAGGTCAAAAAAGTTCTCAAGAATAACATGATTAACTTCTAATAGGCAAGTGAACTGTTGCCCTTACTGAAAGAGTCTGATACAATTTTAAGGCTTTAATGACTTTTACTGCTAATATTATAAGGTGGGGCTCTCCTTAAGCACAAGTAATCTTACATGTTTGAAATTTCTGCCATACCTTTTTATGTCTTGAACCTAAGTGGTAATGGTTTCTGTCAAAGTGACAACCATTATATTTCCTGATTACAGCAGAATTGTTATTAAAGGTTATTAAGGAATAGACCCACACTGATAAGGAGAAAAGTACATGTCCTAATTTTCACCCTTGGATAAATTATTTTATAATGCTTATTTTTTGTTTTTATGTTTCACCATTACCATTTCATTTTCCATAATTCAGAGAATTTGACTGCAGTATTCTGAAAAACTTGTTTTCCTTGTTTTCCTCTGGGTGTCACTATACCCTATGTATACACAAAATAAACTAGAGGTTTCCCATTGGTTGACCACCTATTAAAGTCTGCAAAATTATTTCTGATTTTTTAATTCTAAAAAAAGTCATAATTCCAGAAAAAATCTTGGGGTTTAGTCAACTTCAGTCTCAGCTGTGATTTGTAGATTTTTTTCGGAGTCCCTATCTTCATATATTTGCATGTTCTTTTGTGGTAAGGTTTAGGGGAATTCAGTTCCTCCTACTCTAGAAACTCATTAAACTGAATTCTACATTGTGGGAAATTTCAGAAAAAATCAAAGTCACGTTTTCAAAAACACATAAGGAAAGTATAAAAATTGAATTGATGTGTTCACAGTGAAGCTGGCAACTTAGGAAGAAAAGCAATAAAGGCAAATCAATTCACTTGACAGACATATCAAATAACACTACAAATTTTTTTAATCAGGATGGTAAGCGGTCAATACACAGCCATATTTTAAATCCTACAGATCAAAGACAATCTATCAAATAAGAGTGGCAGAGTTAACAGCACAAAACTATATTCGGATCACTCATACAACTAATGATTATCAGCTGAAACAGCAGCAGAAACAAATAGTCAATAAATGTAACTAACTCCCCAGTTGCACAGACTTACTTTAGGATGTTACTCTGCTAGTAGAAATCCACTAATGCCAGTGGAGTTATTCTAAGGATAGTGGAATCCTGAATATACTGTATTGTCCTGTATTAATGGAGGACAGAGAGGAATTGGAGTGTCTGTACCAATATCCTTCTTTAGATTAAATGATTTCTCAGTGCTTTGCTGCATTACTGTTTCTTCATTAACTAAAGGGGAAGATGAATTTAACTACAAGTTTCAGCAAGAACCTTTGGAGTCTTTTGAATCAGGTCATAGGACTTTTTTTCAGGTGATGTGCCTTCTGAACTTGAATCCTGGAAGAAAATGCTTTTGCACCAATACCTAATAAGAAAAGGGATTTTGTACATTTTAAATAAAAATGACCTAGATATATTTTCATACAGTATATTGTAAGCATGTCATATTTAAAACACAGGGTAGTATAATTGGAATCTCTGCTTAAAAATATACTATTATGAATGCAGATGAGTTTAATTCTAGAATTTCATGCTTAAAATAGTAAGTGAATGTCGTGGGTTGAAAAGTGATTTTTTACCTGTAAGGAACTTGACTGCTTCCTTCAGGCCTGGAGAACCAAGTAGCTGGCTAGTTCTAAGATGGACACTCTGTTTAGCCACTTAAGAAGCTGACTACGCCTCTGTGATTCATGTTTAAGAAAGGAGAAGCCCAGGAATCTCTCTCTTGCTTCCGGCTTCTGAACAGCCAGCGGAGCAGGCCAAGCCTGGGCTGGGGCCAGGCCCCCTTGGTCGGGCCCTGCCCGCCCTGCAGGGCCGGGCCGGGCAAGGCTCACTCGACTGTGTCGAGTGTGGCTGAGGTCCTGCCACAGCTGAGTCCTGGCCTGGCTGCTGAGATCCTGCTGCTCCTGCCTCCCCTCTCTCCGGGAAAAGTCTGCAGCAACTTCGGCCGCTGCTCAGCAGAGATCATGTGACCAACAACAGGGCCTGGCAGAGATCACAACTCTCTCAGTGCACAGATGAAACTTGCAGACATCAACCCTCTCTTGAGTAAGAGGAACAGAAAGAGTGTGGACACGTGAAGAAACCAACATAGAGACCCCGGGGTCAGTGAAGAAGAGCCAAAGCCCAGAGGGAGGAGAAGGAGGAGATGCTTTAAGCTAAAATTATTTTGTAAGGCCATGGTGATGGATTATGATATATTAGACTATTCTTTGTAACTCATAAATGTAGTTGGGGGGATGTAGTGTTTTAACTGCAGCCTGAGCAAAGGCACCTATGCTGAAGCAAGCAGATGTGGAAGTAGCTGTGGTCTATGAGAAATTTGAACAGACAGAGATGAGGAACCTTGCCACAGAGATGAGAGAGATGAGAACCCTTGCCCCAGGGATAGGAGAAGCCTTGCTTCTAGAGAGAGAGAAGAGAAGACCCTTTGCTTTTCTACCAGAACAGCTCATCCTTAAAATAGTACCCCATGAGACAGAGACGAGCCCGCAAAAGCAGTTGCGGGAACAACTGTACGTCTAGGGAAGGGACTTTCACATTGCGAACAGATTTCCTTTTCCAGGTGACTGATTTGCTGTGATACTGGAGCCATGAAAGAGCTGTGTTCCTGTGGAAAAGTCTCCATGGCACGGCAGGAGAGACTCCTCTCCCTAAGTGAACTGAAGAAAGACTATTTTAGAGGTGGTAAACTGATTGAAATTCTCAGGTTTTGTCTCTTTACATTGTTGGTGAGAAAAGAGAAAATGAGGTGGGGGGAGGAGAAGTGTCTGAAGGTTTTATTCTGGTTGTTATTATTTTCCTTTTAGTTCTGTTAATAAAACTGTCTTTATACCTTTAAAGGTTTTGAGCCTGCTTTGCATTTCTCCTAACCCTTATCTCACAGCAAAAAATGAGTAAATAAGTTTAGTGGGTGCACTGGTGTTCAGCCAGAGTGCTCAACCCACTACATTAAACTCGTGCCGTGTGAGAATGGCAAACTAAAACCACTACAGTGAAGTACTACTACATTGATTTTTTCCCTACAAATTGACATTGAAAAATATTTAAATGGCAACCACACAATCTAAATTCATTGCATGTCAACACATCTATTTAAACCTTCAAAGGGAGACTACTAACACAACAAATGGCACAGATAAGTCTAGAAGCAACCATTATCCCGGGCAGTGAGCCTTGATTAAAGATTTTGTCTTATAACTTGTGTTATGCCTTGAGAAACATTTCAACTTTGGAGGATATTCACCTATGATCAAGGTTGCAACAACATTTCAAGAAACAAGGAATTGTAGTGCAAGGCTCAAAGGTTAAACTAGTTCAAATCTGTGCCTTAATGTCATTATTTAAGCCTGAAAGAAATCACCACCAGAAAACCAAATGAATATGAAGCAAAAAATGCATTATGTAACCAACTTGAACAAACCTATGAAATTAACTCAGCTGGCTAAAGCATGGTGCTAATAAAGCCAAGGTTGCAGGTTTAATCCCTGTATGGGCCACTCACAGGTGTTGGACTTGATGATCCTCCTGGGTCCTTTCCAATTCAGAATATTCTGTGAATGTTATTCTACATTCTTAACTGTGACAAACCATTTTTATCGATTAAAAGGAACAAAAAATACGAGTTAAAACACATGTATACAGTTTGCACTAGAAAAGTAGACCATATTGATTGCTGGGGCTTTATGTATCAAAGGTCAACAAGAATGATTAGAATATTGAAAAATACTCCTTCTAGTGAAGACTTCAAAACTTCAAATTATTTAGGTTGTCAAGAAAATACCATTATATTGGGGGTTAAGGCACACTTTTATCACTATATACAAAGACTCAACTGTTTCCTTGAGATATTTGAGGATGTTCAAGAGATCCACACAGTGCTGACAGATATGTCACAAGATCTGTGACAGATTATGCCCTTTGAAATAACACTGTGCTTTGGACTGTGTTCCATAGGGAATATGTAAAACACCTTGAAGGTAAGTAGAAGGCTATATCTATGCAACTGAATTATTTACTTACCTTGTAGGGAAATAAATTGGAAAAACAGTTTGTTGAAAATCAGTAAAAACTGTAGAATGAGGTCCTTCCTAACTAGGAAGATGCACAAAACACTGAGGGTAACCTTTGGGGGTTATGGGTTAATTTTATCATAAAAAGTGTCTTAATAGGGCAGACATTATAAAATTTGTAATTTTAGTTCAACCCCAGCAAGTGCATTTGAAACAGTTCCATGAGTCCAGAAAAAAAGCTCTCAGAGTATATGACAGTAGTCACTTTTGAATATAAAATCTACTTATTAGTCCAGTGAGGATTGTAATTTGTAAGACCTTCATTTTTGGTTCCCCTTAAAATGCCCAAGAACATATGTTATAAGTGAACTGGCTCCATAATTATCCTAGTTTCAACTAGAACAGAATTATTTTTCTCACCGTTGCTGTGAGGGGGATGGATCCTGGAGCCCTGAGGACACATTTAGGTTGTTATTCTGCATCTTCACATTATTTCTGGGGGCTGTGGCTTTGTATGGAAGAAAAACAGAAATGCACAGCAGCGTTGACATAATTTTTGTTCCTTTTTCCAGGGGAGTAAAACCACAGAGTGGTGGGGCAGCATGGTCCAACTTGTAGGCTTTGTCCAATATTGTTCTGTTTCAAGTTTGGGGAGGAGCATGAGTGCAAACGATTTGTCCACCATTGTTTGTTGTTGTCTCTGGCTCAGGGGGAAGTAGCTGCAGTAGTGCCTCCCATTCTCTCTGTCTCAGGAAGCTGTCACTAGCTGTGGTAGCATTGAGTTGGTCAGGTCTTCCTCAAGCATTTCTTGAATGTAATCACCCTCTCTTATACACTGTTGCTATTAGTATTGTTGCTGTTATTGTTTGTTTTCCTCATCTTATTTCTGTTTTTCCCAGTAAATTGTTAACTCATTATCTCTGCCTCTTTGTCCCTTTCTCATGGGAGGAGTGTGGGGGAAGTGGCTGCTTGTAGCTTAATTTCCAGTGGTTTCTATACCACAACAACAATAAAGTATATCAAGTATTTGATCTAAAGGGTAGACTATCTTATCCCAAACCAGATATGAAACTCTGAGTTGCTCAGAAAATAAGATTAATAAGTTTGTGATGTTGAAAACCCCCCACTGGTTCTGATTTAAAATCAAGGATATGCATTATCAGATTTTCTAGAATATACTAATTTTAGAAGGCTTTTATATCTTCTAAGTGTTCTATATTCTTCATATTACTTTAAGTGACATTTTCTATTAAATTAGAACCTTGAATATGTTATATACATGAGAAAAAATTTAAGAATTATTATTGACTATGTCTAACAGGATTTTTAATGCAGAACATTTTCTTCCTGAGAAATTGTTTTGACTATTTTCAGACAAAAGGTTACAGCTAACACTTGCAACACTAAAACTCTCTTTATCTAATTCACTGTCAATCCTAGAGCCTGAGGCTTCACATATTTCTGCCAGTAGAAAACTGAAGAGAGTATGAAATTTATTTGAAAATATTAGGTGAGGGTTTTAAGGATATCTAATAAAGTGAAAAAATAGTGGTAAGGTTATTGTGATGGACAGTCTTGTCAAAATAATCAAGAAGACAAATCATCATCTATGAAACTTGGCAGTTTGCAGGATGCTGACATACATTCTTGGCACATAATGTTTGCATGTTCTCCTTCTGTTTGTTAAGAAATTGGTGTCTAAATAATGTGGCATCTTGTCAGGACATAGTGTTGGAATGTATTAAAATGAAAGTGAGAACTAAAGAATATGTTTGGTAAGTCAAGAATGAGGTTAAAATTGTTTGGAAATTTCAAGGGAGAGTGGAAGCTTATTATTCCACAGTGAGAAGGAAATGGCTGGATAAAAATTTTATAATTTTTCGTTTGTAGTTTTATAGGTAACCATTCTCTACTAGTTCAGAAAAATGAAAAGATAATCTTTACTTACTGATGTACAAGAACATCACATCAGGAAAACTGAAATGAGTTAAATACAACAGGATTTTTGAATCAAACTGACTTGACATCAAAGTGAGTTTAAATCAAAGCATGTTATCATCAATGAGCTAAAATTGGGTCATACAAATAGAATGAAAACACTGAAACAAACTGATGAAACTTGGCAAGTTTCATTGATATAAACATTCTCTGCTAAGATCAATGCTAAATCTAACAATAACTTTGTATTGTTGGGTTCTGATGTGAAAAGGCAATCAAGTAATGTTAATAGAAAAAGGACCAATGACAGTCCATTTTGACTGCAGTAGAAGTATAAAATGACTGTTAGATATTTTCATTGATGTTTATTAGCAAATTAGTGTAGTTTCATTAACATATGACTTGAAGCATATAGGAAAGTATTTATCTATGCCAGAAAACTGCAAAAAATGGCGTGTGTACATGCGCCTGAAAGACAGGAATGTTTTTATCCAGTTGTAACTCAAGCCTACTATTTAGGCTTTTTTACACTAAGTATAACCACAGAGGTGAAAGTCTCAATTTGCTATTGTATTTTCTTGGCTGTCTATGAAATGGAATTTAAATTAATGAAACCATGAATTGTTGACTTCCTCTTTTCCTGGTTGAAGGGGCAGGAGATACCACTAGTAGAAGCTGAAACATGAGCAAAATGAATCAACCTTCTCAGTATCTCATACTCTTGTGGGTTTGCCCAGTAATGTAGAGATTGTCTGCACAATGAGAAAGCCTTTTTGAAGTCCACGAATTCAGTACAGAAATGGTTTAAGCCAAGTCATAATCAAATCCCAGCTGTAACAGTGGTGTTCCATCACTGCCTAAAGAACACAGTAATTCATACAGTGTGATGCTTTATTCTGCTCTGTGCAGCTTACCATTCTATTTTAGATCTTGCAAATTTCTGTCTAAGCAGTCTGTATCTCACAGCTGGGTTAGGGTAGAGAAATCTTCTATGCTTTCTCTTGACATCCATTATGAATTGGCTCCTGTTTTATTATGGTATATATGTACAAAAGCAATACTGTTAAAAATACAGATCTATGCTTCTGATGAGCAAAAATCAGCATTTATGCTAAAACTGATTTGATCTTCTTGGTGTTGGAGAGCAGAAAAATTTCCAGGCTAAGAAGTATACTTGCTTCCTACAAACAACAACCACAGCAAAAAAAAAAAAAAAAGCTACCCCAAAACAACAACAAAAAATCCCCAACAAACCCAAAATCAAACAAAACAAAAAAAACCCCAAACAAACCCCAAAACCCAAACTAAACCAAAATAAAACAAACTAACAAACAAACCCAAATAAAATCAGCAAAACCAAAAGAAATTACTCACACTGAGTATTGCACTTTATATTTTCTGCTCTGGATTGTTGCTAAAACTGAAGGAATAACGTAAGAAAGCATCTAAGTGCCTGAAATTAGTACAAGCATGATCCTGCATAATTCTACACATACACATGATCCTCATTTTTGGGGGATTAGCCACCAGAGATAGTTTTGCAGAACCAAGACGATGGATTTTACTGCAAGTTTTATATTGCAGCTTTAAGTTATAGAATCTTGCTGAACCACTTCATGGGAATATGGCTTAGAATTACTATCAGAGTTGCAGTGTCTGCCAAGAACTAATTAAAAAGAAGTTATCTTGAACAAAATGAATTAAAAAACGTTGTAGACATGGCAGGCAAGTTAATTATCTCATCTATTTGTGATTTTAAAGCTACAGTAATAGCTTAAGTAGAATGTTATTTTTAAAAAAGTTTGATAACTGTAGAGAACATATCAAGAAAAGCAAGAAGGAGTCTGATCCACTGTGTTGAATGCACTGTGGATGGCAGAACACTCACATAAATTTTGTTTATATCTAGTAAGTCCCAGCACCATGAAACTCTTAAGGTTGCTATTGTATTCAAAATTTTGTAAGGATTGTCCCCTTTCTGTCTTTCAGATAATATGGAAATTATCCATATGGCAATGGGGGGATGTGGAATTGACAGAGCAAGTTTCAGATATGGTGACTTCTTGTGAGAGACTGGACTATTTAGTGATTAATGATTCAAAATATTTGCCTATTTGTAGAGGTGCTAGGGTGCCCTGCTGATGCCAGGTTTGTGCCCCCCAAGGGAGGACGTGAGTTTTTGGCTATGTAATCGCCAGTCTGCATAGCACAGGGGAGGTGAACTATCAAGAGGCAAATCCTACAACGGAAATTGGTGTTTCTTATCATGCTAATTGCCCTCCCCTACAAAACTCATTTAGTTATAAGACTCCTGCCTTCCCCCCCTCCCCCTCCAAGAGGATCTGATGGGACATTACGGGCTCAGCTATGCTGAGGGGCAGCTGAGAAGGGATCATAAACCATCAAAGAGGCCCAAAGTGCCCCCACACTCATTTCTGGGGCCTTTCACCAGAGGACTAAAAGCTCCCCCTCCCAGGGGAGATTCCTGGGTGTTACCATCAAGCCTGAGTGTATTTTTTTGTGGGTTTCTTCACCCACCCCCAACAGATGAAGGTATCATTTTGACCAAGGGACAACTAAATTGCAACAATCCAGTCTCAGTGCAAAACCTACAGGTGGTCATATATTTTTACTCTTATCTTTTCTCTCTCTTTCTCTTCCTTTATACATTTTACTAATATTTTTATGCCTTTATATTGCTATATTACTATAGATATTAGTAAACAAAGCTACATACCTGGTTTCCATTGCAAATTTTTCTAAAATAAACCCTACATATATACACATTTAAACACCAATCATTCTTTTCACTCCAATCTGTCACAAGGGATCTATTAACAAGAAATCTGGGTTATTCGTGGGGCCAGGTCATAATGATTCTGTCCCATAAACCTCAGCATACATCTCTTTCTCTGACTTAGGGTTTTGCATGGTGGTGTGTGTAAGAAATTCTGCATTGGCCCCCAAAAGTGTTGTTGGAAAATAATTTCGCTGATTTTATGTATTATTCACTTGTTTATACATCAACAAGGTGCTTCTTTGTTCTTCATCATTAGACTGTACAGAAGTTGGCAAAAAAACCCCCTTGTTTTAAGCATTTTGAGGAGAACAATCCTCCCGGCCCAACTAAAAAATAATACTCCAAAAGGCAATTTTGTTTTGTTGCTCAGCAGAACTGCTCCTTTCATGGAAAATTACTTGATAATGTAGATATAGTCTCAGTTTCCTAAATATTTATTCCTGTGTGTAACTTCTCCCTTGAAAGCTCAAATAGATAGGAAAAAGGAGTATGTGACTGTAGTGCTACTTTACAGTTATTAACTACTTAGGAGAAATCAGTAGCAGAATGTAAATCTTCAAGAAGACATGAAAAACAGATGTGCCTTTGGACTCCTGCCTACATAGTCTGTATTGCCAAAGCACTGCATAGATATTCTACTGACTCTTTTTTTAATGCATAAGCTTTATAGCGAATTGTAGAGACATAATTTTATCCTTTTGAAAGTTACTGCTTATTAATTTCAGTAATCTGAGAATTATATCATGGGGAGATAACACCTGTCCTTCTTTGTATAATAAAACCTCAGCAATTTTAATAAGATAAATGCTTAATTGAAATTAAGTACTTATTGTGAAAGATATGCAATTCCAATTTTTGGAGCATACAATTCTTACTTTTTTACAGTAACTGCTTCTTTTAATATTCCTTGAAAAGACAAAATAATAAATTTTTTTGTCTCAGATATTTAGAAATTTTTTATAATGCTGCTTAAGTCAAAACAATGAAAAATTATGGTGTGGTAAGAATCAGAGTATTAGGGTCAGATATAAGTCAGCAAATAACGAAGCCAATATGAGAGCTGTGTGATCTGTTACACTTGCCTTAGGGTTTTTTGTTTTTTTTCCATCTCAAAGTCTTCCTCAAAAATATGAGTGCAGGCATGGGCATGCAACAAATACTGAAGTTATTGTTAAAGAAACAACGAAGCAAGCAAGCTGGCAAAAAACCAAAAAAACGATTCCATATCCAGCATTGTGTTTAAATTTATTTTAAAAAAGAGTCTGAACCCTAACAAAGACTCTAAACTGGTTTCTCTTTCTTCTGCATGGTGAAATTTTATTAGAGGCAGACTGCACTAGAAAATGCAGCCTTTTCATCAAAAGCCAAAACATTGTCAGCCACAGACAGAAATATAAAATTTTCTTTGACATTTGATTATGGGCTTCTGGCAAAATTGTGTCTTCTCCTCCTGATTGTCTTTGCAAGTCATTCACCTCAAAAAGAGCAATGTGCATTATATCCTGATTTTGACCAGATTCTACCGATGAATAATGTAGTTCCAAGCTTGTTGTGTTCTGTTTCCTGTCTGTAGCTGTGACTGAGCATTAAATTATGCTGTCATGGGTTGCTCTGCAAGTTTGATTCTTCATGGTGACCAGAGTCTGTTCCTTCATATGGATGTGGTTTTACTTATTCTGTAAAATAATTTTCTTGGAAGATTTTTAAAATTTTCAAAGAGTGAGAACATTAACCTCCACCTTATATTTTCATTTGTAACTGTCAAATCTGTTCTAGAATAAATGCTTTGTCAAAGGACTATTACCAGCTCTGGTAATAACTGAATGAAATGTCCATCTTTCCCAAATAAGATATTGTGCCCTAATGCTGAGCACTGAAAAAAAAAAATTAAAGGAACATATCTGGAGAAGACATGATCCTTCCCATTTTTTTCTGTTATGGATGATAAGTATGGAATAATCCCCTCTAGACAACATTTTTTTATTGTGTACTTACAGCAACTGCTCCGTTTTTCCCACCTCAAGGTTGTCAGTATTTTTCATCTAAGGAAAGTATTTTACCACTAACAATTATCTTGATGTGAATGAGGCCAGGAGTTCTGGCCTTTTTTTGGCAGAGGTTGAGCAAAAGCCTGAGGTAAGAGTTATTGCACTGAGCTGATAAGAGTGCTATTGAAACCAGTGCCATCTTCTTACAAAGACCTTAAAAGCTGTGAGAACTTAAAGGAATGTTGCAATATGCTTTATATGGTAGTACACGACATCTTGCTTGTCTTTATAGTACCAAATTCCATCACGCATGTTCTGGTTCTAGCACAATCTCCCTTCATATCTGCTTGTCTGTCTCTCTGTCTCAAAATAAGATGTGCTCTGCATCTTGGACAAAATGTACTATATCACCATGGTAATTTCAGTTATTTCTCTAAAGTCAAAAACATGACCTTAGGTATCTATTCAACATGGCATGTAAAAGCTGGTCTATCTGTAAAAAATTGAAACCTTCTTGAATCATAAAGTAAATGTAGACATTATGGTTAGGTATTCCAGTTTTCCTTATTGAATTTGAATTTATGGGAAAAATGAAACCAATTCTTTAATTAAAAAATAAAGGGTTTTTTTTCTGCTAAGTCTTGGGGCTTCTGAAGTGGTAAAAACTTAGCCAAATTCGGGTGGTACTGCTTTTTTTCTGCATGTACTCTTCATTTATGTAATTTCTTCTTCAGCATTTATGAAATCTCATTTCAAGTTGGTTGGTAAGAGAAGGAAAGGTCTGCATGAAGGAATTTGCTTGGTACTATGCCACAGAAAAGTATGGCTTAGAATCAAACCACCTGCAGAAGCAGCTGGTTACACAGACATAAATTTTGTTAATGAAATTTTGGTCCCCATTACCTGAAGGGATATATTGTAGTGAAAGCAACAGATATTTAACTATACACCAGATACTTCTCAGGTCATAAAATAAAACAATTCTTTTCTTTGTCCCTGAGGGGCAAAGTCTTAGAAATATACAGAATGACATAAATGTGTGCAGTGACATTTTAAAAATTATAGTTGGTTGTGAAGGATACAGATGCTGAACAAGCATTACCATATTCCTAGTGCTTCTCTTTCACAATTAGTATCAGTTTTGCGGTTTGTTACCTAAATGATTCATGTTGTATTTGAAAAAAGAGTTTCATATATAAATATTTTTTCCCAGATATTTTATCATGGGTCTCTGAGATTTAAAAGCTTAAATCATATTATAAAAATGTGCTGGTGTGATACACAATTTAGGCACCTCCATGTGGGAATTAAATACCAGGAGCTCAAGATGCTTGTGAAACCCCACTAAGTTACTATCTATAACCTTCGATGCTTAAATTCTTTTTTTACTTCTGGTTCTATAAACTTCTCTGCTTAGAATCACAGTCATAGTTTCAGGTCACATAGGTATCAATATTTTGCCAAATCTTAAGAACTAGAACTGAGTCTCATCTAATATTTTTTAGAGTTTGAAACTTCCTTTCAAAATAGAGACTCTGAAGCTTTCAGTTTTTCCTCAGTGGGCCATAATCCAAATTTGACCTGAGCATAGAAAATAAAATCACTATTAAGTGTCTAGAATGTTTCTCACCTTGCTACCTTTTTATTATAGAGTATGAGAGATTTTCTCTTCTTGTTGGAAGCCTCATCAGAACCACCCTAAGGCTCAGGCACATTGGATTTTCCTATGTGTTTATTCATCAAATTCTTATGCTATGCCTCTGAACTTGTGTATTACTTTGACCCTGATGTATTATTATGATGCTTTAGCCAACAAATTATTCCTGCAAAGAGCCAGCATTAAGTTGTTTTGAGCATGGATGTCACTTCACCAACCAGTCATGCAAATGAGATGTTTTTGAAATAAAAACAATTTTTTGAGATAGAAAGTCTTCTGAAAGGTCACTGATATTTATATTTTAAGTGCAAACTCAGAGCAGTATTAAAGTGTTTGGAGTTCTCAGAATTCTATGAATGGTTTTACTGTTCCTGCCGTGCATGACAAAAATGCTGACAGGGAAGCCTCAGGCCACCTGCTAGGCATGGCAGCATTCACTATGTGCCATACTAAAGGCTGAATGGCAAGGTTGACACTGAGCTGCTCGATAAAATAGATCTTTCACATCCTGCAAGAAATGAAACCCTAGAGTTTCAGGACAAGCATCTATAACCACCAGAGAGAACACTTCAATATTTATATTTTTTAAGTGGAATTTCAGCCTTCTATCTCCCTCACCCTCAGCTGGGAATAAGAAGAGTAAGAAGAACTGAGGACTGAAAGCCAAGAATTCAAGCAGCATTGAGATACTTAGGTTTTTAACTCCACATTTATAGTCATGTTACATACTGTAGATACGACATTTTGACATTACCTAAACTCTGCATTTGAATGAAGCAGCAGCTGCTTGTTGGATTACAAGGTTCCTATTATGAGGAGCTCTTGCTTCACGGCAGAAAAATATCTTCAAATACAATTTTTTTCATTTTAAATTGTATAAAATGAAACTCACAAGACTGATCCTGTACTTTGATCTCTCAGCCCGACCTCCATGTCATTATTCTTTGCCCTTGCAAAAAGAGAGTCTGCTTTCATGAAGCCTGGAGACTGCTTTGAAAGTTGACCTTCCTATTGAAGTAATAGTGAGTAAGAAAGAATCTAGTCAGAATTTCACTAAGTAATATTTGTAGATCCGTGAGGTAATGCTGATGTAATCACTGATGTAATGTCAGACACTGAATGAAACTATTAATATTTTTTCCTAGTTCAGGGCAAATTTGGGAGGAAACCCTAGAAGGGATCTCCTCTAACCAGCCAGCTTCAGCAGCCCCTCCCCTCAACTGGTTCAGGATAAAAATCTCCTTAGAGAAAAGAGGAAAAAACTTTTTTTAGACAGAGAAGTATTCATAAGCACCGAAAAGTGAACAATATTAAACAATAAAACCTCTTTTTGCTCTGAAAAGCTGGCAAAGCCAAAAAATCCTTTTGTGGGTCTGGCTCAGTCAGCTTCAATCCCTCCAGGGCTCGGGCCAGGGGCTCAGGCCTGGTGTGCAGCTTGGGGGGCCCCCAGATAATTGTCCAGATGTCCTGGACCCAAGAGGTGCTGAACAATCCCAGAGGAAAAAAAATCCACAACTCCGGTAAAGCTCTTCTTTCAGCCAATGAGGAAAATCAGCGGAAAAAGTAAAGAAAAACTCCCTGTCCCTCTCCCTCTTCCAAAGCCGAGAGCTCTGAGAGAGCACTGTGAGCTTTATCTCTCTCTCTGTCCGTGCTGCAGGCAGCACAGTCCGTGAGAAAAGGAATTCCGGGGGAGTCGAGCGCAGTTTCTGCAGATGAGCTGCGCGCTGCTTCTTCCCCTCTTTGCTCTCTCTGTTCATCTCCACAAGCACAGAACTCAACATCCAACATAAGCAGAGCAGACGACTGGGGATACAAGCATCATAAAGTCACCCTAGGACATGTTTCCTTTGAAAACTGTGACTACTTCAAACAAAAAGGAAATTATACATAAGAAACAACTGCTTATTAACCTTAATACGTGTGGAAGATCATACAACAATGATGTGATTCTAGGGGGAGAAGCCAGTTACAGGGAAGAAACGAAATCTTTAAATCTTCTTTTTCCAGGCAAGTTTTTTAGCTAAATACTGATTTCTTTTGTCATCTTGCAATCTAACAGACTGACAGAAAATTATGGATCATTTTGCTATTTTATATCTTCATTTTCTATTTAACGCAATCCATTTCTCGTGTGTCTGCACATCAAATCTGAAATAAAATTTGTAGCTGGGCACATGGTGGTATCTGACAGACAATGAAAAAGCAAAACTGTCATGAGGGATAAACAACATATATACACACAGGGTCCACTTTTGTTGAAACAGGGATTTTTAACATTGCTTGTCAATGGTATCCTTACCTTCAGGAAATAGCCTGAAGATCAAGCATGTAAATTCTCATGAAAGCAAAACATTTTCAGTAGATAAAAGACACAAAATTATGAAAAATGTTCTGTTTCCTTTAATGCATTCTAAATCAAACAGTCTATAGTATGATATGTTTTAGGTTAATTAGTTTAATCCATATTTAATTAAGCTGATGTTTCCATGCCAACAAATGGTTTTTAAATTGTGGAAATCTTGGTGATGTAGAATGAGAGTAAAAAATTAATTGCCTAAAACATTTTGGTGTAATTCTTTTAACTAAAATGTGAAGTGGTTCCACATTTGTAGCTCAAGTTCAGCTAATGGCCACAGTTCCAGTTCTGTGAGGGAATTATTTAATTCAACTGTGCTCATACATCAAGGCTGATTGTACCACAGTAGCAAGTTTTCTGTAATTCTGTATTTATATAGGCAGACGATGGAAAAAACATATTCACTAACAACAGGTGTTGGACATAGGTCTATAACATCTCAGACCAGTTTTTTGCTACTCAGAGATATTACCCTGAGAATATTTAATAATTTTGCACAGACTGTTGCATCAAGTTGCAACAGAATGTCACAACTACAGCATAACTGTAGTGAGATGGAGAAAGTAATCTTGGAGGAAAATAAAGGATTCTTAACTAGATTACAGGGGGTTTCTTACATTCAGACTAATTGAGTTGTAAGACAAGGTATGTGAACTGTATAAACACTATATAACTAACGTGGTCAATACGGATTAGACTTAGGAGTCTAAAATTAGCTTGTCAGTTCAAATAGAGGATCCCTATGGATAGGGAAAAATACTTACTTCCAAGCAGGTAGAGACCACAGTACTGCTTGCTGACAAAGCAACTGTCCATCCTGCAAGATGTATCCCTTCCCTTCCCTTCTTCCCTTTTTTCTTTCTTTTTTTAATAGTATTTGTATTCTGTAGTTACATTTGTTATTGTTCTTGCTAAAAATTAATTCTGTTATTTTCATCTGACCCCTAAACACAGTGAAAACCATGTTATGATAGTTTCTTGTGGAAACTATCCATGAGAAGAGAAGTTTCAGATAATGCCATTGACATTAACCAGTTATTAAAGGAAATACATGAAATCATAGAATCATAGAATGGTTTGAGCTGAAAGGGACCTTAAAGATCAGCTAGATCCAACCTCCATGTGATAGGCAGGAACACCGTCCACTAGGTCAGGTTGCTCAAAATGCCATCCAACCTGACCTTGAATACTTCTAGGGATGGGGCATCCAGAGCTTTTCTGAGCAATATGTTTCAGTGTCTCACCACCCTCAGTGAAGTATTTCATCCTAATGTCTCATCTAAATCGACCCTCTTTCAGTTTAAAGCCATCACCCCTTGTGCTATCACTACGTGCCCTTGTAAGAAGTCCCTCTGCATGTTTCTTATAGTGCCCCTTGACAGAGCTGGAGCCAGAGGATCCACTCTGCCAAGCCTGTGTCTCAGATCTCCATACTTTTCCCTCTCTGATCCCTTAAGTCTTGAAGTGCATCCCAGGATGGCAGAGTTCAGCAGCACAGCGAAGACACCATGAGTAGGCTAAATCCTCTTCAAGGATTTGAGAACAATAGGTAAAAATTCTCTAAATTTGATGATTATACAGACTGCAGACTTCTTGGATCACTGGTCTAATGTCTGAGGTGAGATTGGCACAACCACCAACAGAATTAGAAAGAGAGTGTCTTCTCATTTTACAGAAAGAAAAGTTGGACATCTAACCTGAGAAGAGGATCTCAAGATGTAATACTAAACTGACAATAACCTCTTCTTACAGCTCAGAATTAAGTTTATAGACTCTGAAATGTATAGGGTTTTGGGTCCACTCTGATTTCTCATTTTCTATTGACCAATTCAAGATGGAATCTGCTGTAAATGCCTAATGTGCTGCTTAAAACTTGCATGTAATATATTTAATATTTACCCTTCAGCATGCACCATATTCTGCAGAATTTCTAACACTACCATGTCAACACTACTGTGGATCTCCGTCTCAAATCTAAAATTTCTTAATACTAGTACAGTCAATGCATCTAAATCTGGCCTTCTGAATACAGACTATGCACAATTGAAAATAAAAACTTTTCTATTTTCGGAATTAATTTATTAAATCCTCTTAAATTATGTATCACATTAAATCTCTAAGCTCAAGAGGCTCACGGCAGTTTTGTCTTTCATTATTTTTACTTTTTTGGTCGAATTTTTATGAGCACTTCTCTTGATGCCTATGTAATGTTCTGTTCTCGTTGCTTCAATTAAGATCTTTACCATGCTTAAGGTCTAACTTCTCCAGCAAATCTTTTTAAAATGAGTATGACAGCAAATGTGCCTCTTTTGCCACAATTTAAAAGATAGAGCAATAATTATGCAAGATTACTAGAACTTGATTGTTTAAGAACACAAAATTTCTGTTTAGGCTCTGTGTCATAAATTGTCTCCATCTTGCACTAGGTTCTTCCCATCAAACTACATATTGCCAAGGGGATATGAAAATAGTCTATTCAAAACCAAATTAAAAAAGTAAGGATTTTAAAATACTGACCCTTTCTATCAAATAAACTTGAACTGCAAAATGATGGAAGGCTCTGAGAATGTTCAGATGGAGGACAACTAATCCATATTGTTGTCATGGCAACCAGAATGAATGCAAACTCATTTTTACACTTGAAAATTGAAAAACAAAGAAATTGAAAACATTACTGTCAGTTAATAAAACTAATTAGTTTTAATTAATAATATCTCTTGAAAATTTTTACATTTCCAAGCACAACTGCTATTAGGCTTACATAAATTTAGAATCAGAAGCAATAATAAATATTACTTATTTGTATTTATGAAAAGCATTGAACTTTTAGGAAACTAATTTTTCATTAGGAAAAAGAAAAAATTATTCTGAGCTACTATTATTGCTAGTTTAGACAAAATACAGTTTAGAAGCAGAAGCTGAGAACTTGAAGTAGTACTGTAGAAGGCTGATATGAAAAGAATAATTTCTGTGTTTTGTTATGTGTGGAATATAGCAAAGTTTCTTAGAACTAGTAGAAAAAACATAGCTTGTTGAGCACATGAGATTAGGTGAAAAATCTCTAAAAATGGCTAGCACATTAGGTGATTTCTAAAATGATAGTTGCAGTTCTAAATAATAACCATTTCCAGCTGAGCTATATAGCAGAGAAATGCTAGGTGAAGATGCGTTTCAGTGGGAAGTTTACAGGAAAACAATTTTTGTAAGATTTTGTGAGAGGAAACGCAGAATATCTTTCTTGCAGGAAAAGTGGTTTGCAGTCAGACATCTTTTCTTCCATTTACATTATAAAAATTGATAGCGGCAAAATTGGTTAGCCTGAACTAAGCAATTCTTAAACAATTTTATGTTCTCTACTAAAAAATGTACATGGCGTCTTTCTACAGCTAATTCACGAACACAGCCTATGATAACCTAGTTTGAAGACAAGTACTGCAAAGCAGTCACACCTGAAACCTTTCTGAGATCCTGATGTTTGAGAAAATGATCATGTAAACTGCTAAAGTGGAGATTTTGCAGAGAATTCCAGCCCTGTAGGGATTAATTACTCAAAACAAGGATCAACAATTCCCTTTTGATTATTTGGTGATACTAGTAAATCTTGTATTTGCAAGCTATCAAATTCCATATTGCTAGTACCTGCACTTTGTAAGCACATGGGTACAAGAATAGCTGTACATATAAATATGTTTGAGCAAACCCATAAGTTTTTTGAGGGTAGAATAAAGTGTATTCTAAAGGCTCAGTGGTCCTAAGTCACATACTATCTTCTTTTGACTTCTGTACAAAGAGACATGAAAAATCAAAATTTAAATTCCGTTTTCACTGCAGGAATGATGTTATGGGCTTAGAGGCTTTAGGGTTTTTTTCTCTAAGAGATTTTCAGTTACTCTGAACACAAAAAGCAATACACAATCTAGACAACAGGGCAATGGTCTGCCTTGACTCTTGGCCCATCTAAATCTGTCAGATATATTTCTTTTATGGGATAATGGATTTTCACTAATAATGAAGAAATTCAGACTATACTGACATAAAGTTAAGGGGATTTGGTTCAGTGACTTCAAATCATGTCATCACTGACATATGTAGAAATGTCTCCCCTGTTTCCCCCGTAGGCACATTTAGGGGACTAAGGTACCAGATGAATAAGTTCCCATACTTGCTCTCAGTTGGTTTGGTGTTGTAATTGAGGCAATAAGCAATTAACTCTAATTATTCTCATGAAGATAAGCAAGTATGACCTTGATCTGATATGGCTAGGGAATTACTGGGGTGTATCTGAATGTACAATCATTGAGAAGTGGCTTTTCGTAGTAAATCTACTCTTTAACATGGGAATTTTATTAGAAGTATATGTTGGTTAGTAATGAGACCCATGAGCTTGTGAGAAATAACAGCCATTTCAGGTGTCTTCTGAGTGCACTGAATGATCACCTAGGGTTTTAATCAGACTTAGATTTGCAAAAGCTATTTCTGTATAGATGTTAGCTTTATGTGTTTTGAAAATGGAATTGGAGAGGGAAGATTAATGTTAGGACTTCATTAAGTGGCAATAAGATTGCTAATTCAACCTGCTATTTCCGCTTAGGAATGTAAGATTAGGATTTCTTTCTATCTGAAAGAAGCAGAATTTTAAAAATAGCATAAAATCCATTACAATGATGCAGAAAAATTGTAATAGTCTAGAACGATGTTTTAATTAATACTGGGCTAACCCTGGGTGACTGGAAATGTCAGCTACAATTGGCCATGTCAAGCCACAATGTGTGCAGTCTAGTGACCAAAAAGATGATGATTTGAGGAAAGCAGGAAAAAGGAACTGTACAGCACCTAACATTAATGCACACAAAACTTAAAAGGAATGGAAACAGCAGTTATGCTGGACTGAGACAGTCACAGATGCTGGTACTAAACATTAGCTTCTGGCAGTGCCAGACTAGTTTAATCCAGGGTTTACTGGAAAATATGATTGTGAAAGTAATGCATATTTTTCAATGTGTAATGTTAATTGCCTCATCTTGGCTCATCTTTGTCTGTCTTTCTATGCATACAATGAAAACACATATTAAATTTTTTCCCTTCTCTCCTTTATGTGGAGAAGATTGGTGTCTGAAATTCAACTGCAGCAAGTTCTTTTTCTGCAAGTAATATTATCACGTGTCCCATTGTTAAGCAGAAAAAATGCTATTTCAAGTTCTCTGCAGATTTAAGAGACATTTTATTTATGCTGTAACATTACTGTTTTCACCAGCTTCACAGGACAATATAAGAAAAGCAGCTGCTGAAAGCCAAAATGTTATCTTATAAATAAAGCATTTATCTACTTTATCTTTTGAATACCATTTATTTTCTGAAAATGGAATGTGCACCAAATAAATAATATTTCATAGGATGGATAGTTGATAGACTGTTTTCCCTAAATTTTAAGCTCTTCTCAAATACAAGGTTCTATTGTGCCTCTCTAGGATTGACAAAGTCCTCTTGTATATTAAATAACTTTGAAGATGTTTTTGTTTCGGTCAGAAATGTTATTCTGACTTCAAGAGTGCATCAGCTGCTAAGTAAGAATTAACTAAAACCCAAACCCAAACCCAGTGGTAAGAAAATGTAAATGACTGTTTTCAGGCACGGCTTGAAGCATTGACTGAAATGTAATTATAAATCTCCTGGAATAATACTGCAGAGACTACTAAGTAAAAGTTTCATAGGTGGGTGCAGAAAAGCAATATAGTGTTGTGTAACTTCTTATGAACATTTTTTTTTTCCGTGCTGTGGACTACTCCTGTGGAGCCCTTCAATCAGCATGACAAGAAATAGTCAGAATGTTTCAGCCAAATTAAGATGGAGATAAAAGTTTTCCACTAAAATTGAGAGACAGACAGACATATCAAATCTCTTCGACTTTATGAGTCACCCAAAGAATTGTCTTCAGAATGAACAGTAGAATAGGCTATATAGATAACAAATCAACCTGTTTAGTTGATTTGCTATCTATGTAGCCTATTCTACTGTAAATGATGGCACGATCTGAAAATCTTCCTGTGAAATACTGAGCCAGATGACTGATATTATTCACCCCTTCCTTGTTTTTTTAATCTTAACTTCTGAATCCATTATATATAGTGGGTTAATTTGTTTTTTAGGGTGTTTTCATTTCCTCCTAAAAGTCATCTTTGGACAAACACATAGTGATCCTCGCTGGATCACAAAATGTGTGTGTAGAAGCAAGTAGGGGGATATGGGTGGAGCTGGGCCCATCTAATGTGTAAATCAAGAAATTATGTGAGCAGAACCAATCACTCTGTACTCTAGGAAAATTACTTATTTTTCTCTACCACAAGACAAGAAAAATTAAAATATTGGGTTTTCAAACTGGCCTCTGGAATGAACTTGCAATCCAATGACTGAATAAACTCAACTCTCATGCAGTTGCAAGATAAGTGACTGAAATGACAATTGTCTTGTGAAGTTTCTGAGAACCTAGACTTCTCAGTACTGTAGGCTTCAAGCTCCAATCTAATTGCGTATTTTTCCTGTATGATTTTAATGGTGTTTTTGTCTCTGCTTTAGGCTCCCCACCCTTATATATGCACAATGTGAAACAACTTTTAGACCAGCAGCAAGTATGTTCCCATTTGTTACCTACCCTCTCTACCTTCAAGACAGTTTAAAATAGTTTTAATTTTTTTCTCATTTTAATTCAAATTGCTTTTCCATGCTGCATTAAGTGACCAGTTTTTATATCACAAAACATTAGTTTGAATTGTAGATATTGTATGAACATATTTAAATGACAGCTTCTTAATGTTATGGTGATATTTTACACCAAGTAAAGTGTGTTTAAATTCATTAGATTTAGAGGAAGTGCAAATCAGGTAACAATAGATAATCGCTTTATTCCTCTAGTAGTTATTGCTTCAGGCAGATGGGATTATTTAATAAGTCTCTGATGAAATGCCGTGACAGAGGATCTTAGTGGTGTACCTGCCAGAACGTCTAAGAAAACTGAAGGTGTAAGTGAAGAAACCTGAAAGAAATACTGTTTATTAGCATACTCATAAAAAAGGTAGTTTTTCTGTGGGTTTTATAATTTATATTATTTCCTTAATTAAGGAAAAATAAAAACTAAGTAAAAGTCTGAATACTAAGAAGTTATTATTCATGATTATTTACAACTCATTTTGACTCATCTCAGGACAGCTGTCAAGCACTGGCTTTTAAAATCATCTGAGTGTGGCAGTCAGCTGCCTAAGCACAGGTAACTAGTGCAACTTCAGAGGTTTCAGATCCATTAGTCCTTCACCTGTTACCTTACTAAGGTATGGTTATCCTGTAGGTCTCGTGTCATACCTGCTGACGTCATTTCAGATACCCTAAAGCATCTCATGTAGACTACATTTACACAATTGTATTCTACACTCAGTGTCCCCCAGTTGAAAGCTACACTCTTGCTGAAAACAGGCCACAGCATATCAGTATAGTCCTTCCAAAATGTCTTTTTTTTTTTTTCTCTATGGTGCACTGGGGAATAAAGATTTATTGCCAAGGCACAGCCCAGAGACAATGAGTAAGTTGCTTGAAGTAAGAAGAAAAAAATAGAACTTATTTGCCACCTAGAGAAACAGTGGGAATTTGACAAGTTCTCATGTTGGCGAAAGCCAATGTATTCCATAAAAGTATCACTAAGATACTATCACATGGGTGGTGGAACACATTCACCCTCAGGAAAAATTCATAAGGATAACAATCCAAGCCTGGATGAAACTTGAAGAAAGTAAAACAAGTAACACTTCTTAAAGAGAAAGAAAACAAAACAGATATGCCTAATTTTGTACTGCTGTTGTAGCTATTATACTAGTTTCTTGAGTAGGTTGAATGTATTTCTAGAATGTAGTAAGATCAGAACCAAGGAAGATATGGTAATTGACTTCCCACCAATTGTGTACTCCTCAGAAAATCAGAATGCAGATATTTAATACCTTTGGAATGCTGTCAGTCAGATTTATACAATATTTTCATAGAATTTAATAAATAAGGTATTATCTGCAGCTGGGAAAGCAGTGGGGGTTTTGAGGTTTTATGGTTTTTTAAGTAGTTTCTGACCGAAAAAAATAAGAAAGATGGTTTGGTCAAAATAACATGGAAATGATGATACTTTTAATTGACTATAAATGAAAAACAGTCAACAGGAGTAAAAGCCCAGCCTGGAAAAAATCAGATATTGTGTCTAACCTTAGCTAAAATTTTCTAACTTACTCTCTGTTGTGGTGTGATGGTGTGGCTCTGAAACAGCAGCCTGCATGCTCAAGTAGGACACGTCTTAGCAACTTTCCTAGAAAGAGAAAGAAACTCACAGCGGTGTTAGCTTTATATATTCCTCTATTTATGTGCATGAGAGTACATCTATTGCAAAAAATATATAGATCAACTGTGGTATAAAGGTGGGTTTGTTTGCTTTCCACTTTTGATTATATCTTTGTTATGGATTGTTATGAACTAAAAACTTCCAGAACATTTAATATAATAAAATGAGGCCAAGATATCCTCTGCTGATTTCTAATTCTAAAGTAGTCTGGTATGAGCTGAGATGACACTGAAGCAAGGACTTACAATCTCTTTAACTCATCTAGAATAGGAAACCAGGAGGTGATAACAATTTTGAAACAACCACTAATTGGTTTTAAATACAGGGAAAGCCAAAGAAATTGGCCTTGAGTTATAAAACTAACAATATCATTGGTGACTTAGTTTAATTATCTAATTTTAAAGAAATATACTATTAAGAAAATAACCTCCAGAAGTGGGGGGAAAAGGGCTCTGTGCATGGGCATGGGCCACAGGTACTGGCCAGAATACTATCCAGGACTCAAACATATTGATCAGTAAGAGCTGTTTACCTGGTCTATGCTGGCTATCTAAACTGGGCGGGGAAGACACGATCCTTGTCATGTTGTGAGTGCAGTAGCTTAGAAATCTTACGCTGGAAGCTTTTTGATAGACATTGCTATTCACCTGCTAAACCCATGCTGCTTAGTAAATAAACTTCAGGTTATGTCACTGAGTAATGTAGTTCTTTTTTTCTGTAAACCCACTCTAAATCCCCCCTGTGTCATATCTACACAGCTGTCACAGCTGTCTCATCTTCATGCTTGTCTAATTTACATGTCACAGTACCTGAGTTAACTCAGCTGTGTCTGTATTAGGACTTTACAAGTATATCACATTAGTCACAAAACCAAAATACTTACAAATAATTATAATCTTGGCTGCAGCTCAGGTTTTTCTTTGTGACAGATTTCATTGCAGTACTTCGCAGAATATGACTGTTGTATCACTGTGACCCGGTGAATGGAAGTAGTGTGAACCATTTCATTACTTCATCAGCAGCACAGGATGCAAATAATCTTTTTGAAGGCATAGAAAAAAGAACTGTAAATGCCAGAAACAGATTAATAGATATCAATTAATAGCTAAAATATACTTACAAATATATAGCTTATTAAAAAAAGGCAAAAGATAACAAGGAGAAAATTTATATTGTTTACATAAACCAAAGTATGAGGATTTGTTAAGAGTGAAAAAAGCCTTTTTTAGATCACAGTAGGTTTTTTCAGGCCTAAGCAAAATTGCCAGCAGAGATTTTAGGATAACTGTGTAAGTTTTTTTCAGAAATTCTCAATCCTGGAACTCTGCTGTTTTCCTACCAGTGCTTTCTGAATTTGGAAAACCTAACCTAATCTGTGCTTTCAGTTTTGTCACTGTCTTCTACCACAGTAGGTTATTTGGGATGTCAATGAGGAAAACATTTATTGGCTTGATTTTACACATATGCTTCCACACACTAAGTATATACTTCTGTTTTTGCTTAAGTTTTCTGCTCTAGAATAAACTAAGAAAATATGCAAAGCTGAATGCTTTTGGGTTTTGTTTACATTTTTTTGTCTCATTCTATCCAAGGATGCAAAGAGTTTTCCTGTAATGTAGTCTTGCCAGCAAGGTTTATTATATGGAATTACAAAAATTTGGCCATGTATGGAAAAAGATGTTGATGTTTTTAGAAGCTGGCTTAATATATTAAAATATAAAGTCTATTTATATAACTCTCATAACCATTCGTAAAGACCAAATTATTTGCCTATTGAATTAATATGATAACAGTAGTCATGTGAGCACTGTCTGATGTGTTTAGATTGAGCTTGCATTTAGTTCTAGTAGCAATGTTTAGATTGATGAACAATGCAAATGAATCATTCTTGGTCCTTGGCACTGGAGTATGTTATAATTGTAGTGTAATGGGATAATGAAGAGGCTCTGACTTTAAATTAAAAAAAAAAAAAAAAGGATAGGCTTTCAACTGTTCAACGAACAGTTGAAAACAGAGAATACCAATTAGCTTTCCCATTTCCCTGTGCTCTTCTGCCCTCTCTTCGCCAATCCCTTTCCATTATAGCCTATTTAAGAATTACAGTTCATGTATTTTTGCAATAATGGTAGTATTTGAATCAGAAACAAAATGTATCACATGTAGTTCATTCATTTTGAGCATGCTATATACAAAGGTGGAATTGAAGAGACATTCATTTCAGAATTCAGTGTTTTGAAACTTTTCATTTTAGATTTCAAAAGCTGCAATTACCTGATAATACTTGATGTATTCCAAAAGTGATATTTCATACATAGCACATCTGGTATTTATTGAAAATGCTAGAAGAATCCCCCATTCTAACAATCATAATTTAAATATCATCTTATTCATATTCTCTTCAGGATACTTTAAAACAGGCCCAGAAGGGTCTATTAAATTGCATTTAAGCCCAGTACACTTTGCAGGTGTCCAGTATAATGAACACTTTAAATGGCTATGCTCTAAGGTTAATTTGTTCAGTAAAATTGCCCAGACCCCTCTAGAGTATTCATTAGTAGAATAAAACAGAGACCTAATCCAGATAGACGCTAAAGTATTATCATTATTGCTGTAAGGACGACTTTGATAAAATTCTAATTGCAATTGCCGCATGGGGACTGAACAAACGAAGCAGATTATGATAAATACAGGGTTTCAGACCTCTCTAACTAAATTCTGAGACTGGGGTAAAATAAAGTGATCAAACTCATCTGAAAACAGATAGCTACCTCAATTTACTCCAGAATTTCTTAGAGTGGCATGAAAATTACACTCAACTGCATATAATTACACCAAATGTCAGCACAATAAAATTAGAGCTAAAAGACCATTGCAGCATTCATTTTGCTTTTAACAGCATTTCATTGCAAACAATCTTTTTTCTCATTAGTGCAGGACTGACAGATTTCAACCTGTATACAGATTCATCCATAATAATACCGAACAAAATCATTGTATTTTCTTTTCTCTCTGCATTATATAAAAAGGAGAAATTTTCTGCTGGGCCCCTTAAACACAAAAGTGAATTAACATTATCAAAATAAAATAAAAATAAACTATCTTATTTTGCATTCAGATCTATAACTGGTAAAATTCCTGTGTCATGAATCCACAGTTTATATGCCATTAAAACAGATTATGAATTAGTCATTGTACAGGACCATCAAATACAACTTTTCGTTTCTTGGTTGTTATAGATTTTACGGTTAGCAAAACAAAAAAGTTTTCCACTCAATGTGAGTTACAGTGGAGGAACACAGCCTTCAGGGATAGAGAATCCACAACTTCTCTGGGCAACCTGTTCCAGTGCCTCACTACCCTCACAGAAAACATCTAAATCTAAGACTACTCTCTTTCAGCTTAAAGTCATTACTCCATATCCTACCAATACTTGCCTTAGTCAAAAATCCTCCCCAGCTTTCTTGTAGGCTCCCTTTAGGTACTGGAAGACTGCTGTAAGGTCTCATCAGAGCCTTCTTCAGGCTGAACAACTCCAACTTTCTCAGCCTTTGTTGGAGAGGTTGATCCCTCTGATCAACTTTTGAAATGAACCTAAATGTACTAGCAAAAAATAGATAAAAACAATATATAATTTGATTTCATCACTTGTTTAAATGAGTTCAGTTTGCTGGTGATTCAAATTAATTCTTTATGAACACTCATGCACATATTTCTGTTGTAAAAAGTTTCCAGTAAGAGAACATGACACAGTGGAACTAAGAACACTGAAATGGATTTCTCATACTGATACAAAGACTGACAGATAGAGAAAGGGAGAAAAATGAAAGACTTCTGACTAAAGCAAAAAGTAGACCTTTGCAATTTTGCAATTTATTTTCTTTCCTAGAAAAACATTCTTAAGGCCCTATATATAACACATATTAATGCTCTGCTTATGGTGCTGTTACCCACCATGCAAAATCCATCTCAGTTTGTTGATACAATGTCTCTAGCTTCTCTATGTGAAGTGCTATTGATGTTTCTTTTTACTTGCTTGCAATTTTATCCATGCTACATTCCTGAAGCAGAAACATTTACTGGAAATTTTCTACCTCCTGTCTTTTCACACAATCAGATTCGAACTTGTGGCTACCCTTCTACTTTCTCTATTCATGAATCACCATAGAAATACATAAAATACATCTTTTCTGTTCCTCTGTGTCATGGTTTAACCCGTCAGCAGCCAAGCCCCATGCAGCCGCTTGCTCACTCCTTCACCAGTGACATTAGGGGGAAAATCAAAAAGGTAAAAGGCAAAGAACTTGTGGGTTGAGATAAAGACAATTTAATAGGGAAAGCAAAAGCCACACACACACAAAAGAAAACCAAAACAAGAACTTAATTCACTGCTTTCCATAGGCAGTCAGGTGTTCAACCATCTCTGGAGAAGCAGGGCTCCATTACAGGTAATGGTGACGTAGGAAGACAAAGAACAAATTTCTTCTTTCCCCACACTTTATACACTGAGCGTGTTGCCACATGGTCTGGAATATCCCTTGGGTCAGTTTGGGTCACCTGTCCTGGCTTTGTCTCCTCCCAACCTCCCATGTACCCCCAGTCCCCTCACCAGCATGGCAGTACAAAAAGCAAAAAAGGCCTTGGCTGTGTATAAGTCCTGCTCAGCAATTCAAAAAAATAAAAATTAATTAAAAAAAAAAATTCTCTGTATTATCAGCCCTGTGTTCAGCACAAATCCAAAACACAGCCACTTGCCAGCCACTGTGAAGAAAATTAACTCTACCCCAGCTGAAACCAGCATACCATACATTTTAAAATATTTTTTCTGTAACATTCATCAGCTGTCACACTTCTTATTGTCTTCCTTTGTCTCTTACACTCTGAGCTATAATTATTAGATGCTTAAATCAATGTACTAAACAGTGATTTTATTTAGAGTTCGGCATTAAAGATATGATACGACATTATAAGTCTAAGTAATTTTTTTCTGAGTGATTGCTAATAGTAACTAAAATTTTCTCCCAAGAGAGGCTTTAAAATGACCTCTTATTTAAGTCCATATTGGAATTACAAGATATTTAAATTTCATGGTTCTAAGATTAGTTATTTTGTACTCACTAACACTAAGATCAAAGAAAATACAGGGAGAAGAATAGCAAGCTGTTGGAAATACAGGAATAAATGTATCTTAATAAATGACAAGTATATTTTTGCCATTCTACATCTTTATCATATATTTGTCAGTTCACTTCTGTACTTCTTGCTAGTCATATGAGTCTATGAAGGATTGCTTTGCACAATAGACTTCCAATAAAGTTCAGAATGAGAGGATAGTATAATCAAAACATCTGAAGTCACTAGTCATCTTCCTATTGCCTGACAGAAAATTTGTAATTTTAACTTTATTTGCAGGGTAAATTATTTTACTTATTGCCATTAAATCTAAAAATGTGCTGACAGATTAAGAAAATTATCTTACATAACCCTCTATAAATTCATTGTAGTGGCAAAGATCTCTAATAAACAGAACCTTCTACATCCATTCTTCATAACAGTACCTTGATAAGACAGGTATATTTTTTCTTTTAAGTTCTCTCTTTTTCATTGTGATACCGTACAATGAATGGTTGTATGCTAATGGTGGTGCCTAAGAGTATCATCATATAAATTTTGGATAGAAAGCATATGTACACCAGGGCATCCATCAGGTAACTGCAATTATACTTGCTGCACCATCTGCCTTAAAAGTGGACTTTTTGCTCGGCACATTAGTACATTATCCTGTTACAAAACCATTTGTGCCTGCTATCTACTGAATGAAGTTCAAATAATTGGTTTTGACATAGACAGCACTAAGTGATCTGAATTTCGACTGAAACATTTTTCTTTCTACTACCATTTACTGACAGTGGATATCAGTCATGGACTTCTTTCTATTTTGCTTGAAGATTTCTTTTCTGGCTTATTCTATGTACTCAGTCTGGGAGTTCTTTCAAGAAAACTACCAATCTATCCAGTTTTAATTGTTTAAAAGGAAAACTTCTACGATTAAAACATTTCCAGGTACAGGTGCACCTGCACTAAGAAAAATGTCTTCAAGACTGAATGCAGCCCAAATGTGATTTAGAAGAGGGCAGTTTTCTCTCTGTACTGCAGGGCAAAACCAGAACTGGGTGGACAGAAGGACTGCTAAAATAGAGAGGCAGCATGGCTGTTGAGCAGTGACAGACACACTCCCACTCCTCAAAAAGTACAAGCACAATAGTAAGGAAATGGAAGAGAGACTAAAGGGGAACCTAAAGACCTCTTAATTCTTTTCTCCCACGAGTGTATCCAGATTATAGTAATTTAATCTGTTAAATCTGCACATTCAATATGAAACTTCTGAATTATCAGTCTTAATAAATGAATATTTATTCACAGAGACTGTGCATAAAAGGGAAATATACAATCACATATGTGATGTGGTGGACAGACAGATGAATAGGAGAAAAATACCTCATTGAGGATCTATGAACAGATATGTAAATTTTGGAATTTAGCATAAATTTTAACCAGGGCTCTGCAAGCCGCTTCATACACTTCAGAGCTGTTGGAAAGGAATGAGTGAAGAGAGGTGAAGAAAAAAAAAATTAAACAGTACTTCAAGCTTTTCAGGATGCCAAGGAGCTGAATTTTCAGGTGTATGATTGGAAGTAGGAAAATAAGTACCTTGACAAGAGAATTTTTGTTAGGAAATATTTCTGGGAAATTATTCTACAGTGGTAAGACAAATTTACCCAATTATTCCTGATCATTTCTGCACTAAATTTTTTCTACTTCCTCTCCAGATGCCTAACATTTACTAAGTGTTGCCAAGGTTTTAGAAAAAAAACAACTTATACTCACCTGACAGAACAGTGTCCATAGCACAGGGAACAATTTAAAATCAACCATAGGTCACTTAAGTCCTACCGAAATACTATGGTGAGACATAAAATTAGTTAACATTCAATATAGTCTAAAATGTCTCATATGAAACCTATTTGCAAAATCCCTTGTTTTTATTATATTTATTCATATAAGGATTATCAGTGTAACATAGGTATTCTTAAAACTGTTCACAAGAAAAAAAAAAAAGGCTAATATGTTCAGATGTTGATTGCTATGTTTCTACTTGAGATCAAACAAAAAACCCCACAACCACCCAGCCAAATCCTAGGCCACTAACCACAGAAAATGTTTGACTGGCAATCACTTGTAATTTGGAGGCTATTGCAGTAATATCCAACATGATTTGGAGGTTAAGCCAAAACCTGTTCAATACCAAACACAGGGCTAATTTTCAAAATGCACAGATAATAATTAATTTTATTTTTCCCCCACCCTCTTTCTTACACATATTAGACATTTTGTTTCAGATAGATATATTCACACAATTTTTAAACATTACTTTATAGGGTAAATTTATAGGGTAAATGGGAAATCAGAGGTTGAGTTCTCTCACTTCATCTCTGCAATTATCTACATCTCAGTTTATTGTTCTAAATCTAATTCTCAGTTTAGTAACATTTTGTATGTCTTGCAAATACATGTGTGCAATTTGCAGTCTGTTACATCATTGGGTAATTTGCCATAAAGAAACAAGAATGTACAATTAATGATTTAGTATGTATTTCAGTATGAAAAAAAATGCAGGAAATATTCCCAACATTTCTCATTGAAACAAAAGAAAATTGCTGTTCCCTGATATTTCTTCATTCTCTTGTTTTCTGCTGCATATGCTATCTGTTAAGCATAAGCAAAACCAAATTAAGGGAGAGAAAGTTTGAAGAGTTTTTCCAGCTTCCTGTGAAAGAAGAAATTATCTATTTACAATAACTATAAATTTGATGAGGACAACATAATCTGGAACTAGTGAAGATAATATACTTAAGTCAAAAGTTTACCCTCTCAGTCAAAGTGCTGATAATTTTCAACACTTTCTCTGTCAGTAAAGACTGATTTCCTCTTCCCTTTCAAACCGTATTTCCAGTCATATTCTCACCAAGGCCAATGACACACTCAAGTCTCAGTTCACCAAGTTTAGGAAAAATTCTTCATTCTTGAAAGCAGAATGGAATTTTTTAGTTCTCATTTACAATACAATAAGAGGCACTTTCAAAACAATGATATTACTGTAAATCTGATGTTCTTAAAACTGTTCCAATATTAAATTGGAAGTGCCATATATCTTTTGAAGTACCTACTTTTTTAAGCGCTTTATGTTTATTTACAAAATAAGATAGTCTTATTTTATTGTAGCATGGTCTAAACAACATTCCCAAACATATGCCTTTTCTTCATCTCCTCATGTCACTCTCTGAACCAATGTGTGTTATTCTTTAAAACAACTACTTTCCAAGAATCTAATTTTTGTCATGCAAGAAGTACCAGAAAGTGTTAAGCAGTTTGGGGGAAATGGTTAGTCAAAGACAGAAGCAAGTATAGGTTATACATATATACATATATATATATATAA
>WEKY01045558.1:331-41957 GCA_013390045.1 Picathartes gymnocephalus | reverse complement strand
GTATCGGGGAAAGGACTGTCACAGTTGGACAGACTCCGGGCGGGAGTTCACTGTGATATTAAACCCCACAAAAGGAACTGTGTTTGTTGTGGGAAGGTCCACCTGGTGAAACAGGAGAAACTCCTTTTTCCAACTGAACTGATAAAAGTTTGTTTCAAAGATGGTAAGCTGACCAAAGACCTTTAAGTTTTGGTTTCTTAGGTTGTTGATGGAAAAAGAAGTGTTGGTACAGAAAGACGAATAAGGTGGCGGGGGCGAAACATCTAGGGGTTGATTTTCTTTTGGTTTTTTTTCCTTTGTCCGTAGTTCTGTTAATAAACTATCTTTTATCTTTCAAGGTTTGGACTTGCTTTACATTTCTCTTAATCCTTATCTCATCACAGAGGGCCAGCGTACGTAAAACCACTACATAAATTGGTGCGTTGGCCGGGAAAAAACTCAACCCGCTACACAAAGACACAAATATAAATTATATAAATATAGATGTTAACATAATGTGATTGCAAGGATAGATAAATATTAAAATATACACAGCATTTTTTGTAAAACTAGCCTTACATACTCTATTATTTTTATTATTATATGAATAGAATTTGTATCCATATATTCCACTGAAACAAATGAAATGCCAGTTAGAGATATGAAGATGGGACTATATAAATCAGTATTTAATTTGATTCAGAAAATTGTTGTCCCAATTTTGGACTATCATTTTTCTAGTTATAGGTGATTGGCTATGTCTTCATCTATTTTTTCCTTCCTATTTTTCCATTCAGCTACAAGTGCAATACATTACAATAGGTTATTATTTTTTATTTATGTATGCTTGAAAAGTCTTATTTTTTAAAAAAATTATGAAGATTTATATTTAGTTTATAACGTAGGTAACAGATGATCAGCAAAAGCTTCAATTTATTGTTCAGCTCCGTTCTTATTTTGGAATTTGAACATCAGAATAACAAATTATAATTTGAATTATAACACAACACTGATGCTAATTTTATATTATCAGTAACCCTTTAAAATTTACTCAAATATAAAATACATACATGCAAGCAAACAAGAAAAATTAATTCCATTTTATAACAAAAAAAAATTATTTGAACCAGGAACACACTATAATATCTCCCAGCTACTAATTAGGGCTAAAAGTTACAGCAGCTTCATTTCTCAGAATTTGAAATTTTTAAGAGAAATATGATCTAGAGAGATTTTATTATTCAGGAAGCCTAAATGAAAATAATTAAACTCTTCCAATATTTCTTAGCAAGAGCTTTAATGAAATTCAATCTGTACTTTCATATCAGCATCAATTGCACATACTGATTAATGGAAAAATATTAGAGAAGTAATGAGATCTTCTGCTAGTGAAAAAGGCTGTTCTAATTCATACACTGGTACAGTTAGAGGCCAAACAAAATATGCACTTTATAATCAGTCAGTTAGTTCAGTAAAAATTCTTTTATACATTGTTCACAAAAATAGTATTGAAGCAAATTAATGTATTAAATAAAAGAGTTCTGTGAAAAACTGCACAGATGAAAATATAGAAACTGAATAGGTAATTTTTTGTTAGTTGCCTGAACCTATGGAAATGAAAGCTAGAAGTAAATCTAACTGGAGAACTATACACTTTTGGTTGAAAAATTGTTTCTTTTTCAACATTTCCTGATTAAGTGAATTGGGCATTTCAGAGAGGGTACTTTGGAGCCTCTATAAAAAATTTGTGGATGACACTAAGCTAGCTCCATACATCAAGGCAAGAAGCAGGGCCAGATCAAAATGCACAATGACTTCTACAAACTAAAAGTCTAGTTTAAAATTAAAACAAAGAATAATAGCAGTACTAAAAAGAGCAGTATTTCAAGACAAATAAAATTAAAAGTATGAGCTGGAAAAAAGTAGGCCTTAAAATGACCCTGAGCCACCTATGGAACAGCAGCTTATACTGTTCATACTGCTGACACATCCTCCCTTCTTGGTAAAGTGGCCTGGAAAAAAATAGATGGTACAATGGGAATGCAGATCTACAGATTGTGTTCGTATACTACAGCCAAAGCATTCTGTTCTTATGGTGTTGGCCAAAAGTGAATATGCTAAAAAAGAACCTACAAATTACTACAACACAAGGATACACTAACAAGGGATTACCAGGGGACTTTATAAATAATGAAGGAATCAGCTAAGAAACTTCAAAAAGAAACCAAACAGAACCAGAAAAACGTTTAGTAGTGTCAAGGGAGAGGATGAAAAACAGAGCAACATTAAGAACATGTTTGGTGCTGTCAGAGTCTCTCTGGGCCATCATGGTCTCTGCTCAGGTTCAGCCGTCTGACAGCCAGCACCCCCAGGTCCTTTCCCTATGATCAGCTTTCCAACCACTCTGGGGTTTTTGTGACCAAAGTGCTGGGTACCTTGATGACAATTAGTTTTAGTATTAAAGACTGAGGCAAAGAAGGCATTGAGTACCTCAGCCTTTTCCTCACCTGTTACAACGTTTCCTTCCCCATTCTATAAAGTACGGAGATTGTCCTGAGCCCCCATTTTTGTTGTGAATCTAATTAGAGTAACATTTTTATTGTCTTTATAGCAGTAGCCAGATTAAATTCTAATTGGGCTTTTTCCCTTGTAATTTTTTCCCTGCACAACCTCACAAAATCCTTGTAAGTCCTCCTGAGTTCTCCTGAGTCATCCTGCCTCTTCTTTCATGGGTCACAAACTCTCCTATCTTTTAACCTGAGTTCCAGTTAAATCTCTGTTCAGCAAGGCTGGCCTGCTTCCCCATCAGCTTGTCTTTCAGCACATAGGAATCCGTAAATTTGATTTAAACCATATTAACTGAGCAGGTTTTCCTGTGAAGCTATACATATTCTTCACAATATGAAATATTTTGGAGAAAATCTTATATAAGGTATCAGGAAGATAGTATTTTATTGTTTTAAGTGTAAATGATACTTTTTATAGAATGCCATTTAATTTAAGATATTACAAATGCAATAACAAAAAACAATAGCCTACAGTAGTGTAGGTGGTATGAAAAGAAACTTGGATCTATAAGAATAAAAGGAAAAATTTCATTTGTTGAGTCTAGATAAGACAAAAATAAGATAAGGTATGGCTGCAAAATGGAAATGGAAAACATAATAGAGAGAAATGATCTTCTCAAAGGCTGCAAAAGCAACATAAGAAAAAAATGAAACTAAAGTAAATATACTAAAATTGTATATTAGGAATACCTCTAAGTATCTACTTTATGAAGTTAGCTTTTCAAACTCTTAATAAAGTGGTAACTTACAGGGAATATCTATTTTATTGGTTTCAAAAAAAATTTCACTGAAATTACACGCAAATTTCTGTACATCAAAGTAAAACTGAAGTTTTGTATAATTTGAATCCATACGAAGAACAGCTGTGGTGAATCATCTTGGAATCCCACTGTTGTAGATCTATAGCTGGAGATCCCCATAGCAGGAAATGTGTTCAAGAAATGGGTTGTGAGGAAATAAACAAAAGAAAATTCCTGTATTATTTGCTTAACCTTTGAAAAAGCTCTGAATTTCTACCCTTCCCTGTATTTCCAACACTGGCAGTAAAACTAGCATAACAGACTTTGGCCTCCTAAGTGTTATTTTATGCCTTTTTCCTTCTCCAGCTATTGACGTTTTCTTCTTTAGACAATCCACCAGGAGCTACTACCATGGGATGAATGGTATGGATATAACATATTGATGGCAATCACTTCTCACCTGGTGTCACTTCCTTCCTTTTGCAGGCTGCTATGATTATACCCTGCTCTGATTTGCATTGGATTAGTGGAATTTCCCTGTCTTTTAATGGAAGGGAACATATGTCACATAGCTTTAAAAGTGTGCTACCAAACATAATGAATGTTGGATTGACATTGTTACACCCATAAGCTTTGTTGATGAAAACAAGTATTTATACACTATGACATTCTTTCTGCAAATTGCTACCCCTACTCAATGTATGATTCATGAGAAAAAGGATCAGATAAAATGGAGTTGGCAAATGGGTAGAAACAGAAATAAACAAGTAGAGAGTAGAACAAAATTCTGTGTTGCAGAATTCAGGGCCATATTGTCATTCCTAGAAACAGACCATAAACTTTTAACTGATATTTCACAGCCTCAGGACTGAGACTTGTCGGACTTGTTCTGTCTGAACTGTAGCTTTGTTTTACTTGATTTCTCTGTGAAAGCAATTTCTCTAATTGACAAGGTCCACAGATAATTAATTTACTTTTATCTCTCTTTTTATGGTCCAACCATAGTTTTGTAAAGATAAAGTGATTATTCTATATAAAATTGTATATTTATCACTGCAAAATATTGATGCAGCCCAGAGAAATATATGCCTTGTATCATGGCAGAGGCCTTGAGAAGCAGACACAGTATGAAGAATAGCAGAGCACACACCTGAAATGGTAAGGGATGAGTCCCAAGAAAATAAGAATTCCATTTTGTTTTTGTTAACCCAGTGGCAAAATTCCATCTTCCTGCCATTTCCTTGTCTCAATTACTCCTCAAATGTCCTAATCTATGAAATTTAAGACACTTTCTTCACTATGACTCTTTCTTACAGATGGGACACACCTATTACTCTCTACTGTATATGAATGATATTTCTTAAACTACTCAAATGTGTAAGAATTCTCTAAGTTGCCACCATGCAAGTATGACTATTTTAGAACTTCATAGATTCCAATTTGTGCTTGACCTTGATTTATATTAAAAAACATAAGAATGGCTATTTTGCAGTGAATGGAAAAATATTCTGGGTGTCACAACATAGTAGAATCAATGTCTGTACATTGTATGGCATAGAGAAATAAGTTAGAAATTTCAGATAGAAATAATTTAATTCCTTTATTGTACTTATTAAACTGACAAATTAAAAAAATACAAATTTAGGTATAAAAATGGGTATATCGGGTACATATGAATAATATATATACGCATATAATTTTGTCAGCTATGTTTATATGTATGCATGTATATGTAAACATATATGTGTATACATAGATATGGTGCCTGGGATTTCTCATAGGTTGATGCTTGCAATGAGAGTTTCTCACATAAATAATTTGGTCATAAAATTGTTCAAATGGGTTTTTTGTACTGAGGAGTCCTAAGAAATCAGAGCATATTTTCTACAAATAGTAATTACTGATTTTTTTAACAGTATTTTGCTAATCTGTATATTAGAACTGCAGAAGAAAGTGTTAGTCCCACATAAGGGTTTCTTCCATGGAAGAAACTATATAATTGGCTGTGTAGCTATGATTTGTGTAATATATAGGAATCATAGAAATATTACATGGATTTCTGCTATATTGGGGAATAACAGCCACTTGCATAGTGCAAAGTGTATTATTTTATGGATTGCTATAAGAATATATGGCAGCAGATGTGATATTGCCATTACCCGGAGACATTTTTCCTGCTTCTTGGAAACAGAAGGGTTGTTGTGGCTTAACCCCAGCTGGCAAATAAGTACCATGCAGCTCCCTGGTGGGTCAGGATGGAGAATCAGGCAAAAAAATCATGTGTGTGGCAGCTTCTTCTGGCACTCCACATAATAATAACACTTCTGTCTGTCTTTGGCTGTGTTTTCAAACACCTGTAAATTTCCAGTCCAGCTAACACAATTCTCACATTACGGGTATTATTGATCTCTAAAGTCTGTTAAATAAAATATCTGTAGGTTTCAATTAGTGATTCCTTGGTATTCTTCCTGCAAGGTAATGATACTACCTACCTTACTACTTCATCCTGAAGGGTTTTGATATATGTTTCTTTTTTGGACACTTATTTCCAGTAGCCCATACTCTGTAGATTATACGTCTAAGCTCAGATTTCATGGCATATTATTTGCAGTCATGTGGAGTAATCTACAGTTTATTCTTAGACATTACTCTATTAAACCCGTCATATAATGCAAAACAAGATTTGATTTGCAGACAGTCACATTTTTTTGTTAGAACATCCTCCAATAAAATTAACTAAGGGGAACATTAAAAATAGGGTTATAAAATAGTAGACATGGAGGGTACTTTAAATGTTCATACAGTCCTGTAGGTTTCAAATTGTCGTTAACTAATCTAGAAAATACATGGGTTATTTCTTATGAATCTGTAAAAGATCACAAAAAAATTTAAGTATCTGAAACTGTACAAGGTTATCTCTACTTCTGCTGTTCAATCATATCTAAGATTTGTATAAGTATCTCCTGCAATTTAAAAAATGACCCTTTATGTGCCTCTGTGGTTCAGAAGAGATGTCCAGTAAGTTGCTAGTTTTTGGTTGAAGAAAAAGACAACTGCTGGGATAAAAGAGAGGGAAGTCAGTGGAACAGCTCAATTCCACTAATGATAAAAGAAGGAGGTCCTTCTTTTGTCACATGGTTGCCACAGCTTTGAGCTTACATCACTATTTTGCTCCAGGTTAGAGGTACAGTTAAGGAATTGCTTAGAACCAGAGTCCATAGCCATGGTTTTCTACACCTTCAGCTATTTATTTTTTTATTTGTCTGGCACCAATGGCATCATGGCAGTGGACATAATTCCTTATTCCAATACATAACTATAAATTTGCTGTGATGATAACAAGGCTGTCAAATTTAAGTCATGTCCAGTAGCTTAGCTTCCAAAAACATTGCTTGTGTAACTTGTGACTAACCGACTTAGGCCAGTGCCTAAAGAAAGGAACAGTGAAGGAAAAAATTCACTTTTACTATCTTTTAGCAAGGAACTCTTAGCTGTAAATATTATTCAGAAAAACAAACAAACAAAAAAAACCAACCTGAAATAATTTTTCAAATTCTATTATCATTAAAAACAAAAGGAAGAATGGTATGAGAACCCCAAAAGAAAACTAGCTCATATAGACCAAATTATGTTTAAATGGGCTTTACTTAGACTGTGTCAACTGATGAACAATAAATTCAAAGCTGTGTTACAAAGTATTTGCTAATAGAAAGATGAAACCATTTAATCTTTGACACCACCTTGAAAGAAGGTACCTTCATTTCAAAGTCAACAGGAAAAATTCCTTCATGCATAAATTAACTGTAAAAAAAAGAAAACAGAAAATAAAATTTTCCATTCAGCTGCTCTTGTGAACACAGATGTGCTCAAATGATCTCTTTGTATGAGCCACCAAATTATGAATATTAGGAAAAAAAATCACAAAAGCACAGGAGACCAGAAACTACCTTGCAGGAGAAAAGAGGAAATTCCTATGGTGGATGAAGTACTATATTCACGCAAGCTAAATTAATTATATTGTATTGCAAGCAATACAAATATAAAATATATTCAAGACCTGGCCAAAAAACATATTTACTTAAGTTACTGTTAAAATAACCTCTACTTCACTTTGCAGCTAGATGACACTAGAGAGGTTTAACTGCCAATAATTTTCTACATTGCTTTAAATAAGAATTAGCATGTGAACCATTGGAAGTTGTTTGTTTTGTCACCCTTCTCCTACAGATATATTTATACACAAATTTTTATATTAATTTTTTACAGAAAAATGATATGGACTTGGAGAAGTCAATGAAAAGGAGTCTTTCTGTATTAAAAAGACAGTCAGTAATATTTCCTAAGAGCTTTGGAGTATTCACAAACAAATCCACCCACAGGCAACCAGAAAACAACAGGCTACATAAAAAGTGTTTTGAATGTCACCATGAAAAGGAATTGGCCTTATCAAAGCTTGACAGATGAAGTCACATGTATTTTCAACTTTCTGTGATGATCTGGTTTGTGAACATTGTGGTTTGCTTTGCATTATAAGAAGTTAGCTATCAAAAATACATGTCAATTTTTCCAAGGTATTCAGATATGCAAGTCACTTTCCTGAACTTTTATTAAAACTATCATATGAATGTTTTATTAAAACATAGTATGAAAGTGAAACCATGCTTAACAGATTACTTACATTGCTGGTGGTTTTTTGTGACTTAATAAACTTGATCTAGTAGAGCAAGAAAAAAGTGCAATGGTTTATGATAGAGCTGAAAAAAAATAGCTTTATGCATAAGCTTCAACTCCATGTTGAAAGAGAAAACATCTTTGAAATTGCTTTGACACATCTAAAACCTTTCAAACATTGTGGCTGAAAAATATTGGCACTCTAGAGTCATGTAAAAAGCTGAAGAAAATATTTCACTCTCACTTTCATTAGTGTAATAAATCACAGAATAACTGGTTATGAAAGCCATTTGCAAAATCTTGGAATTTTGGTTACAATTTAACAGCTAAGAAAGAAGTTCAGACAATGTGATGGTGAAAAGCACTGGAATTTATATAGGAATCTTTGGTTTTATTATGATTTAAAAAACGCAAAATGCTCTTGCCGCAGGTCAGCAGATAAGACCAAAGTAACTTTCATGCCAATATCACTCCATAGTCATTAGTTCACTGCTTCAGCCTTACTATCAATGGAAGTGAAATATTGATATAGCCTGGAGGAACACCATTGGAGATAGATATTTATCCTTTTGAACCTTCACTCACTTTGAATTTCAAGCCACTCATTAGAACTGATATATAGATATAATGGTAGACATGCAGAATCACAACTTCTTTTATTGTCCTATCAAATATCTTATCAACAGACCTAAACATTTTTGACCCATGTGAAGTATTTTTTGGGACATGTATAGGAAGAAGACCTTGTCATTTAGGCATGCTATTATCTGTATACTCTCTGTGGACAAGGACATACTTCCTTCAAAATATCTGAAGGCTATTATTTGTTTTTTATCAATCTTTTCAAGACCAAATTAAGGCAGGTTTTTTTGGGTTTGTGTTTGCTTTGTGGATAATTTTCAAAGCTTCTAAATATTTCTGCCACCATATTCTGGTTTCCAATTTTGTCTACATTTTTTCTTATAGTTCAGTGACCAAAAAAGCATCATTTCAACTGAAACCTCACCAGTGCCAAGTAGAGCAGAATAATTACCATCTGCACCCTACATTTTACACCTCTGTCAAATCCCACTAAAATGACTCTTGCCCTAAGTCACTGGACAGGTGACGCAGATTCTAAGAGAAATTTTCCACATCCTTCCTCAGTCTTTTTACAGTACATATGTCACACAAAATATTTCAGTTTTACTATTTCTGTATGCGATTTTTCCCCTAGACTGTGCTACTAGTTTTATTTTTTATCTTTATTTTGCTTCATTTTATTGATTTCTTGAGTTTCTAAACAACATTTCAACTTCTATTTCTTTTGCTTAGTATGAGAGAAAGACAGGCCACTAAATACATGCTTTTTAATTGGATTCAGCCTTGTTAAAAGTCACATTAAAATTATGAAAGGAAATATTGCAAGCTTACTCTGTAAAACAACAAGAGTGATGTTAAGCACACTGTATTACTAACCTTCTGCAAGGATTCCTATGGAAATCCCTAATGATTTATAAGGATATTCACAGTCCCTTTGGCTTATGCTTGCTGAGTGCACTCAAAGCATAACCTATTTTCATAATCCCTGCTTCACACACTCTTTGAGGATTTGCAAACTCTTGCAAGATTGTAGAATTGCATTTCTTCCATCTATTGTCAATATACTGTGTTGGCAATCACTGTAAATCCAAGATTTCTTTTTTTAACTCTGACCTGTAATGTCGAAAGTCTTTTGTTTCAAGGTAGCCTTTTCTTCATATTGTCAGACTCCTGTTCACTCTCTAGCCTGGTCTGATTCTGCACTTACTGAGTCAGGAACATATTTTTGCTAATGCTCTCCTTCGTAATTATCTTTTCTTGACCTTTGTTTTCGCTAATTGCTCTGCTGCCCGGGGTGCTAAAACTGCGCCGGTCGAAGGCAATCTCTCTGGGGACCTTCTCTGATCCCCAGAGCCCTATCGCAGTCACAGCGAGCAGAGCCAATAACAGCGTGAAGAGCAGGTGACCACCGCGAGGAGAAGCCAAGCAGGGAGGACTCAGCAGCTCTGCGTACCAACTAAGATTTATTTAGCTGATGGGGAGAGACTGACTGAGTCAGGCCACCGGGAGTTTCACATAGAAGGACTGAACCTCCTATGCTCTGCTCCAGGAGACCCCGAAACACAGGTGACAGGGGGTTTTCTACCCCCAGGATCCCAGGGGTGGAGGCACAAACATGACCAATCGGGAAAGCCCAAGGGTGTGGTCCAGGGGTGAGGGACAGGTTACACAGCAAACGGGAGAACAGGGGAGTGGGGTTACACTCCAATGCATAGCCAAATGACAGAGACCTTTCCAGAACTTAGGGCAGGGGTGAAAGGAGAATGACAGGGGAGAGAGAGGGATTCTCTCACTCGACCAGGGGAGGGGGCAAATAATTGACAGGGAGAGTATACAGGGTCCAAACAAGGGTACATGAAACAAACCAAAATACAATTAACCAATAAAAACCGCTGCATCACTTTGTCCCAAGTTGCCTTTGTGACCTGGTATCTCAGTGAATCAGTTATTAAGAACAGTGTTGTAAGATATACTTACATATAATTTTCTAGTTATTCACAAGATGTTTTAAGCATTAACTTTTCTTCTTCTCAAGTGGTTAAACATGCTTCTCTTTTATACTTATTTTTGGGTTGGGTTACTGTTTAACTTCTGTCCCATGGTATTGCTGCTGTTGTCTGTGTAAGCTGATGGAAAAGAAGCAAAAAGTTAGTGCTGCAGAAACAATCATTCTCAAAAGTAAGGCTGTATGCTGCGCATTTTTCTTTTAATGGCATTTATTCCTTCCAGAACATTATAAGGAGGGTAAAATTCTCTAATATACAAGAAAGGTCTGGTCCTCTGTCCATCTGGTTTTGACATATAAGTAAAGGAATACAGAGGTGTCCAGGAATATTCCTTTGTAGCAAAGGGAGCAAGTATGGTCTCTGTTAATGGTACAGAGTCACTTTATGTGCGCCTTTATATCTTCCTTGCTGGGATGCCACGACTTTTTTCTAAAGTGCCAGCTTTCAAGATAAGTGGACATAGTGATTTGGTTCTTGAAATGGAGGAGAGATTTTCTTTTATTGTATGGTATGGAACAGCAAAATGTTTTTTGCAGTAAAATTAGAAATCTTGTTGAAAGGTAAAAGGTTGCTATCCACAGACTGCCCTTGTAGCTGTCACCATTATCCCCTGATGGGCCAAATATTCCTTGAGGTGAACCGAGGCTTGAGTCAAGGCAAAGAAATCTTGGTTTGTGTAGCTAGATGCTGATTTCTTGGCTATATGTGTATTTTACTTTCATCAGATGGAATGAGTAGGAAGTTCCATATTGTTATGAGAAAATTATACCTTCCCTTCAGCTGCATTTAAATGGCCACACCTGGCACACTTCCTGCTCTGTATTTTCTTCATTGTGCTTTTTCCTATGTCCTTCAAGGATGTTTCTCACTTCTGTATTAAAACCATTTTGTTACATACATTGTGTAAGTTTAAGTCTTTCATATAAACAAGATTCCTTTGAAGGGTCATGTTACAGTTAATAAACTGCTCTTCTCTTACTCAAGTAACACAGCTGTTTTATGTCTTCTTTGTCTGAGCTACCTTACTATTTACACAGTCAGATTACAACCAACATAAATGGTAAAGATCTTCTGAAAATCCACTCTCCCTGGGCATTCAAAAAGAAAACAAACAGCAAGTAAATTTGCCTTATTTATTCTTTTCATATGCAAATTACACCTTCCCTGGGATCATAGTAATAAATCTTTTTTCTAATACTGTATGTTTCATTCTGTCTTATGCTATCGCTCTACCTACCTAGCTGATAGACTGAAGTCTGTACTGATCAAAGATGATACATGAAAACTTAGTAAAAATTTGAATCAAAAGAAGATTTGAATACTATTAGGTTAAAGACTTTCCATACTAAAATCTGACACCAAAGTAGAAGTCATTTTAATTAAATCTTTGCCTTCTGGCTTCCTAAATGCAATTCAGTAATGACTTTCTACTTTTACATTTGTTCTGGTTTAGAAATGGTTTCCCCAATTCAGTACTCCCACTGACACTTTCCAAATCACATGCTGCTCACTCCCAGCCCTCCCTTTCCCTTCCCCTTCCTGCTGCAGTGGATTGGACAGGAAATTGGAGGCACAAAAGACAGAGATCACAGGCTGTGATAAAACAATTTACTGGAGACATTGAGATAAGAAAACAAACAGCTACAGCAACAATATTAATAACAAAATTTTACAAAATAGAGAGTGCTTGACCCAGCCACAGCCATACCACCCAAACCAGCGTTACCCCACCATTCTGTCCACTGCACTGTTATGATCCGATTACTAAGGTTCTTAGAAATGCCCCTGCCTGAATTAAGGTGCAAACAAGACCATATGTCAGTGACAATAGTATGGGGTTTATTTGGTAGTAAATATGAGAGAGAGAAAGAAATAGGTGGGGGGGACAGAAAGAGAGAAACGGGGACAGAATAAGGAAAATATCATCACTCTGTGGATCCCAACGATGCTCCGTTGATCCTCTCCAGCTGCTCTTCTTGGTGGAGAAGGTCCCCCGAAAAAGCACAGAACCTGATGGGTCAATATACGCTCAGGCCAGGTAGGAAAACGCAGGCACCTCCCTGGGTGGGGGGGAGTTTGCCATTGTCTCTTACAACATACTCTGGGCTTCTTGTATCACCTGTGGTGCAAGGCCTCAGGAGTGACTCTGGGGGTGCCTCGGGGGGCATTTGATGGATTAAGGCAGCCCCTCAGCTGCCTTTCAGGTGAATGTGCCATGGATGTGGCCTTCCCAGGTTTGGGGGTTCCATAGCCAGTTTGTGTAAGGGAGGATGGGTTCACTGCCCCTGAGCAAAGGTTACAACACACCGAAACTTCCTCCCCCCACCTCAGCTGGGGGGGAAATCTGTGCAAACCTGCTCCCAGCAAATGGGTCTGTGGGCTACAGCCACCCCACCCTGAAGCAAGCCAGAGGTGATAGGTGATTGAAAAATGGGTTTTCCCTTTATCTAATCAGCAGTTTGACTTTCAGTCCAAAGTCCCAGTCAGGTATCTTCAGGGAGACTTCTTTGGTTGTAGCTTCTTAAACAGTTTTTGTTAAAATGAGCAAAACTTTATATCAATGTTTGAGGCATGAACTATTTCAGTCTCTGACACACACTTGACTGGAAGGAATCCCTTCTCCTTGGAAGTGAAGATTCCCTTTTCTGCTGCCCCTGGTAATGATGTGAGATGATATAGAATAACATCTGGGCCTTAGCCACACTTGCTCCCACCTACTACAAAAATTAACCTTATCTTAGCTGTAACCACAACAGCAGTGTCCAGTAAACCTCAATGACATGTATAAGGAGACCTGTGGCTGAAATACTTCTTTCCCTTTTCTTCACATGAATTTCATACTTGTGTATTTTGTTTTTTGTTTCTCCTGATTACTTTTTTTGTAAAACTTGATTTTGATGAAACACAGTGGAAGGTAATCTTTAAGAGAGCAAGCTTCAGGTCATGTAACCACCTCCAAGTTGCCATGTTGCAGACAATTGTTCTTGTGATAAAAATCAACATTTCTAGGAGGATGCAGCTTTCAAGTGCCTGATGCTCATGAAGATACTTATTATGTGATGCCATGTGTCAAATCTCAGTCTAACACTTCCACTATGAAGCATTCTGCAAGGAGGCTAATGTCAAGTTGAAGAAATCGAAACATAGAAAAAGAGAGAAGAATAACCTTGTGAAGAGCATAGTTCTGTTTCATACCAGAATAAAAAAAAGAGTCATTGCAAGGGTATATGACTCCTTTAAAAAAAAAAAATTACTTAAACCCACCATTTTATATTAAATGCTAAATAGCCTTTCTTTTAATGAGTATTATAATTACTGCAATTGCCAATAGCAATTCTGAATATACACACTAACCAGAACACACAGAAAAAGAGCTGAATATTGTACCTGTTCTGAGAAATAACATGAAAACCTTTTAAATGACACAAAAAACTTAATTCAAGTGCATTATTCTTTTGCTGAGCCCTTTACATAGAAGTGAATTTGAACACCTGCAGAATTAAAATTATAGCACCATTAGCATGTTCTGGAGAAAAAGTGCATGTTACAAGGAGATAAAGCAAATGATCTCAAATGTATCACCTTGAACTAAAATGACCGCAAACCTAAATTAAGTTTCTAGTCATCTTTGAAGGCTGTCTGAACACGAATTTATGACAAAGTTCCTTTGTGAATAATAGGTTGCATATTCATGATATACTTGAATTTAATGTCTTTGACAAATTTGTACATTTGGTTATTGTCTGGAGAGCTGTAGGATGAATGAACTGGACATGAGAGATGCTTTTTCTCTTTGAAGAGATTTTTATCAAAACAAAACAAGATTAGTAACTTACCTATTTTATTTTAACATACTATGTTTTCTGCAGAGAGTTTTGAGTAAAATTTCTTTGTGTGTGTACTTCATCACAGTCCATACTTTAACTGGAAGTCTGTAAGCCAGCACAGAAGTCCTTCAGGGAATTTTCCAGAGTTCTTCATTACAGTTAGGCCAGATGTTTTCACTGCATGGTTTTCTTATTTCATCTTTCCACAGCAGCTTCTTAGAGTATTTGGGGAATCTGTGTGTTAGAATCTCCTCCCCAAATGTTTTCTAAACTCTTTGTGCATTTCATAACCCTAAAATCTCATAACACTAGTGTAAATATATAAAAACAATAGCTGAGTGCCCCACATAAATGCTCCTTTTATAAATGAACCATAGTAATTTCTCATAAATTTGCTCAAATTTTTTAGATTAGATATATATAATAAAATCTATTAAAATATTAATTTATTAGTTCAAAGATGATGTACTAGTGAAAAATTACAGAATACTTAACTGTAGATTAATATGTAGATGCTAGTATTTAATAGAAGTAATGCAAATCCCTGGAGAAAAAAAATATTAAAGGTTGGTTTAAAGAGCCATTTACCCTCAAGCCTATTTAGCAATAGCCAGAAATAAAGACTCAGTGAGGAGGGCAAGATTAAGCAGTAGGTGTTTCTTTCCCAAATATTTAGCTACCTTAATGCAAAACAATCTGAATCAGAATATGCCTGAAATATATAGTGACTCAGTGCTATTGAAATACATGGGTTGTAAGGTTCCAAAATACTTTGTGAATGAATGTTTTTATTTCCAATCAATTTTAAAATTTAGATCTTAAGAACTCTTATACAGGTTCTGCCCAGCATTTGAGATACATAAAATGTCTGGAATTGGAGACCACCAGTGCTCTCCATCATGCCCACTGCACACCTAAAGAGGGCATTAACAGCAATAACAGGTGAGGTACCCAGTGCACTGCAAGTTTCATTGGAAATGGCAGATTTGGCACAGACTTCCTTTTTACTTGCTCGGACTGCTCCAGTCAGCTTTATAGGAAAGTAGTAGCAGGATCTCTAGACAGAAAGCAAAATAGATTTTCAAAACTCAAATCTTCCCAGCTTCTCGATTTTTAGGATGTTTGCATTGGATATAGGAGTCACAGGTTCAAATCCAATTCTATGTTTCAACCTCCATTTTTTAGCATTTTCTAAGAAAAGCTCCTATAATATTGTCTTATTGAAGTCTTCAATAAAATGTTGCAGAAGACATTTTACTTATGTCTGCTACCAAAATTGGTTAACATATAGTCCTGCATCCAAAGTAAATGTTGTTACTGTTTGATAAATTTATATCTTTGTACCTATGGAACATCTATCAACTATAGAAAAAAATTAGAGCAAATGTAGGTGCTATTTTCACAGGAAGTTTCAGCATGACATGGCTTAGTCTTGGTTAGCTGGCTGCAGCTATTGTATATGACAAGTTAAAGACCATCAGCCTGCTGCCTTATTTCTAATTTCACTTTTTCATAACTGTATTTTGAAAGTGCCTGGTTTTTTGGGTTTTTTTTTTTTGTCCACATGTCTTTACATGACCTTTTCAGGACATCCTGGACTGCTGATTACAAACAGTGAGTGCAAGTTCTGTATACTCTCTTAGATAAAGCATACTGTGCAGTGCTTCAGCCTGCTGTCTGTCCTGCCTGCCATCTTCATTTCCAGCATGCATAAATGCTCAGTTTTAGTGTATTCCAAAAATGAAGTAAATTGTGTTCAAAACTGAAATGATCTACTGAATTTTAGTATAGAAAATTGTTTTCCTGTACAAAATGCCTGTCTTTTGAAAAAACAATTTTCTAGGCCAGATTTTTTTTTCTAGAAGATATAGTTCATAAAAATAGTTTGTGTTCAGCAGAAATCCAAAATACAGCCCCATACCAGCCACTGTGAAGGAAATTAACTCTCTCCCAGCTGACATCAGTACAGGGATTTTATGAATTCACAGATAAAATTCTTTATCATCTCCCATATGCACACAAAAGCCAAGAAAAATCATAAGAAGAAAAATGAAATTCTTGGAGGACTGGGATTCTTGAATGAGATGGGTTTATTTAAACAAATATTTAAATAACTGTCAGCATATATTTTATTTAAGCAAATATGTAAATAATTGATAGAAAAAAATAAAATGAAGATTTTCCTTGTTGCTAGAAAACTCTTTTGGTGCCTACGACAGACTGTGCTGTGTTGTACACAGAAAAATTTCTAGGAATTGAGCATGCCTGCTATTTCAGTGTCCAACATTCAACAGATAAGAAGGATTCAAAAAGTAGGAGCTGCCCAAACTTTCTTAAATGGGATCAGGGACCTTACCTCTGTCACTGCAATCTTGAGATCAGCATCTGTGACTTCTCACCAACCAGTCCTATGGGGAACACTGTTTAAATGTGCTATCTTCATGGGCAAAACTCAGATTTTCAGACTTTGAATGCAAACACCCACTTTGATCCTTTCCTTCACTTACCTAAGCCATGGTTTATTGTTTATTCAGAGGCATTGCTTTGAATACAATTCTTATATCGTAATTACATGAAATCTGAACCTTTCAAACAAATACTGAATGGACAAACTGCAGAGTTATTTTGACATTATGCCCTTGACCACACATTTACACTAAGTAGCTGAAATGACTATTTCCTAACTGCAAAACAGAGTCAATACAATGCATGAAAAACCCCAGCACTAATCCATTGCGTTCAAGTAGTTATTCATAACTGTAAACGCTGAGCAAAGGGTGTCGTGGAAGTTCATGTCTGTGACTAAACCAGTGAGAGGCACTGCAAGAACCAACGCCTCAGTTGTGGTGATAGGAGAGGCCTCTCCTAGGATGCCCTGCAGTTCTAAATGTACCCCGGTTATGTTTCCCTGATCAGTTTGCCTACCTCCCTGCTCCTTTCCCGGAGTGAGCTGCTGGGCTGGAGCTCGTCCTCGTCGGAGCCGCGGCGCGGCGGCGACGGCGAAAGGGGAGAGAGAGCGGGAGCTCCCTTCCCCGGTTCCCCGTGGGTCCCCGTCCCCCTAGGCCTGTCCCCCAGCTGGCCCACACACCCTGGCCCCTCCTGTGTACCGCCCCCGAGCCCTCAGACCACTGGACCCTGATGCTCCCCCTGGCCCCTTGTCTCCCCAGGGAAAAGACCTGTACGTTCCCAGTTCTGGGTTCTCTGTTCCTGGTTCCCTTCACGGGTGGCTGCAATAAACCCCGTGGAACTCCATATGAGAGCCCTTCTCGTTTCTATTCGTCGGGGGATTACAAAGCTATCCGGTGTGTGCGTGTGTGTTTGTGGGGAAGCGGGCCTGTGACGCCGAGCGGCTCCTGGCTGGAGAAGCTGCTGGAAGGTCGCGGCACCTCACCAACAACAGCACCCGCCGCTACAAGCCACAATAGACAAATCTGCCTTTTTGGTTGCTGGTCTCTGTTTCCTACTCTTCATCTTAGCAACATTCAGTATGGTCATTCATTCAGCCTAGGTCATTCATCAGGCTGGCACATCCAAGGCTTTTATGGACTTGCCTTTCCCTTCCTTCCCCAATTAATTGAATTGCCTTTTAATTTAAATAATGTGTGAATTGCACTTTAGGAACCTCTATTTTGGATCAATATTTCTGTGTATTACATAACTACTTCTAGATGTGTAATGCAAGGTTGTGTGTTGTGCTAGGTGGCAAGGAGAGTAAAAGCCCTAGATATAAAAAGAGCAGAGGCATGATAAAATGCACATGGAATTATGGGATGTTCTTTTATTGATTTTAACCGGCTTTATATTAGACCATAAAACACATTCTCCTCTTCTAATTTCCACTAATAGAAAGTATACTTCAATTATTGTGAGGAAGGAATAATCTGTTCTTTTAGAGAACAAGTTTTTGAGATTTCAAAGCCAAATAGTGTATATTGACTATGAGAGTCATATAGGAATAATCAAATTAGAATTCTAGTCCTGAAACTTACTGGTATTACATAGTTTGTTATGGGGACTACTGATGCTAAGAAAAAATGCTTTGAATGATTATTTTTTTGCAGGATCTTTAAGATTAAAGTCAACTAAAGTACTGTAACAATTATTGTCAGCTTGCAATAAATATAAATGAAAATTATTATGTTTGATCTTCTTAAGAATAAAACTTGTGTTAGAGAATGGCCATTGCATCAAAGATATTTCCCAGAAATGAGTACATGAGTGGATGTAGGTATGTACTTTCACCATACAAGAGAAAAATATTCACTGAACAAAACAGCAATTATTTAGTAGTTCTCATTTCATAACTAGAGTTTCAGTGAAAATAGAACTGTCACCATGAGGCATGCCTTCAACATGTTTTAGGAAGTTATGGAGTGCTACTAAATTTTACAAAAATTTGCAATGTTAAGAGCTGTGAAATAATGTTAAAGTAGGGTTAAAGGTTTTCTTGTTGATAAGAACTGGCTTTTGGTAACTGTCTTCCCTTTCACAAACTAATTATTTAACCAGTTTAAAAAAATGTCTGCCTACATGATGAAATGTTCTATTAGCTGAAAATATGCATGATAACTTCATAATAATTGGACCTCTTGTCATTTTTTAATTACTTACATGATAGCAACTGCAGGTGTGAATAATCTGTTACTGACAGATACAGTTAACACTGACCTAAATGGGTTCAAGACCACATGAGGAAATTTTAACATCCTTTGTGAATGTTGCTCAGAAGAACTGCTTCCAGCCGAATTAGTGTGGAGGGGTGTTTGTTTGTTTGTTTGTTTGCTTTGTTGTTATTTTTCTTTTTCCTTCAAGAGAAGAGATTTTTAATGGGCTTGGATTTTAAAATCGGAGGAAGGAAGGGAACCTAACGTTGATGCTCTAGAAAACTAAATCTTGCCCTAGGTTATAAATGAGTAGGCAGTAGCATTTCAGATAGAAATTAGGAATGGCCATATTAAAAGTATGTGCTGTGTGGGACAGTGTGATCTACTGAAAGCACTGACATTCTAATGAACAGTATCCAATGCATATTTGTTTTTATATGGATTAAAAAAATCACATTTTAATTGGCCATATTCGTTGGGATACAGGACACACAAATCTTGTGCAAAATTTCAGTTCCAATTTGCACATTAATGAAAAGAAACATTCATGCATCATACATAATTTAAAACGCTAAAGCACAAAGCATCTGTTCAATGCAGTTAGGATTGTCTTGTATCCTCCACATGCATATTCCTTACTTATACAAATGAATAATATTGAGATAAATTGATATTTCTTTAAGAAAATGAGCAGGTTCTAGAGTTTATTATGTTCTTTATCAATTTTAGAAGGCATAATGACTTTTTCTTAGGGGCTACATTTTTATAAAATATAAAAATTCCTTGACATTTTTTCAGTACTCTGCATGATATAACTGTCAGAGCATTCTATAAATAAAACATGTCCATAAATACTTCATAGGGATGATACTTCCACATCAGCTTCTGAATACAATAAGAGTTTTGCTATTAAAAAAATTCCAGTAATTTTATTTTTTTGCCTTACATGATTTTTAAAGAAAGAAATTTTAAAATATAGCTGTAGAAAAGATGACATAAAATTGAAAATGTCAAATTCCATACTTGCCTTCAATTTTTTACAGTTATTTATGCCTGCATGTATCTGATGGAGAATATCTGTGGGCTAATATTCTTCAATTCCAGAGTAAACAACATCTCCATTGTCTGTCAGTATATTCCAAAACCACTGTCTTCAAAACTGAGAAAGCATCCTGTTCCTTCATCTTGAACGGTAACTAACCCTACCTATATATTAAGGAGTTGTTTATCTCATTGTTACTGAGTAAATAGCAACATGAAGCATAAAAATATGAACAGATCCATCATTAAGGGCTAGTGGAACAATCAGCACCATTCAATAAACTGAAATAATTGGAAACAAGACAAATTGCTGCTGGGATTAAAGAATGAAAAAAAAAGAATAAGAACGACATCATGGAATGGCAAGTTGTACCAAGGAGAGCAATAAATGGATGTGAGTTTTCACTTGAATACCATGAAACTGTGAGGTACTTTAAAATCTGAACAGGAAAATAATAAATACAGCTGGAAATTAGTAACATTTATGCTGATGTTAAATAGCAAAATCTCTGCTTTGTTCATTGTAGTGAAGCCATTAGTAGAATAATTCATTGTGTCCCAGACTTCATAGAGAATGTGGAAAACTGGGGATTGTAAAAAAAAAAGAAACTATCCAAACCCATGAATTCTGGGAAGCTTGAGATATTTAATTTTTTTTATTCATTAATGGGAATTTAATAATGTCTAATCATAGTCCATTCATATTATGATGCTACATGTGTGCAGCACGCAAAAATCCGCAGTTTAAGCACTATAGTTAGACAGATTTACCAAATAAAGTTGAACTTTTTAGCACAGAGAATTAGTTGCTGGAACAAATCTTGTCTGACAGGCTTGGCCTTACTCAAAATGTTTTATTCAAACTGTATGTCTCTTCTAAAAGATACCGTTTGAAGTGTTTGAAGTCAAGCTTTAAATCTTAGAAATACCATGGAAATCACTGGATGAAATTTTGTCTCACAAAGTGTTCTGGCCTTCAAAATGATGAAACCCACCAGCTAATTTTTGGATCCTTCCTGTGCTGTTATTACTTATTATTTCTACGACTGCAGAAGATATCAGTCCTAGCCAAAATCACATATGCATAATGAAAAAATGGTCAATTTTTTTAAAAAGAATGATGTAAAACAGATAAGAAAGAAAAGAGAAGTAATATTTCTTTTTTATATTCCTGTACTTTATGTAACGTAGAGATCCTTCCAAGGATTTCTAGATAATTTAGCTTACTTCTCTGGCAACAATTATCAAATTAAAGATTAAAGATCTTTGATGTTGCTGCACTTACTGGTAGTGTAGACATAAACCCCCAGATTTATAGGAAAAAAAATCATATTGAATTAACTGGCAGATATTTATCATAAAATACCTGACCAAGGAAGGGAACATAGTGTTTTGGCTGTTTGCCCGATATTGTAATCTTTGCATCACTGTCTAAAGCATAACCATGAGTAATATTTCAAATTAATTTTTTTTTGCTTTCCTGCCTCTAATCCTCAGGTAAACACATTGCAGGTACAATCAAATATATGCCAAAATGGAGATACTGACCATAACCAACTTAGTATTTTTGTTGTTACTTGCCAGGCAAATTTTTGTCTAAGTGTAGATAGTCTAGTTATTGTTGCACTTTCAAAAATCATGTAAAACCACTACAGCCAACTGTAGTAAATATCATTTCTGAATGAGCGAAATGGAGACAAATGACAAGGAGCAAAGCTAAAGAGCTTCTAATGTGAAATGTTACCTAAAGAAAACCAATGCTCTGTTAAAAAGAAAATGGCCTGAGCAACCCTAAGCTGAAAGAAGAGGAACAGGATGTTAGGTTACAAAGGGAGAGGTACTCAGCTTTACTTCATAGGAGACAAAAGGAGAGGAAAAATGCCAGATTGTGTTATTTAAGAGTTATCTGCTTTAGCTGGAGTCTTGATACCTGAAAGATGTATTTCCTAATGAAGAGCTTAAAATATTGAATAGAGCAGTAAAAGTTTCCAATTTTCTAATTTAAATTATTTTCATCGTTTTATAAAATATCTCAAGTTGGAAGGCACTCCTTGACATCATCAAGGAACTCCCTGCTCCTTGCAGGACTACTTAAAATTAAATCATAGAAGTGTCAGATTGTAGTCCAAACACTCCTTGAGCTCTGGCAGGCTTGACTACTTCCCTGGGAAGCCTGTACCAGTGATTGACTACAGTCTCAGTGAAGAATCTGTTTGGTTATTCTCTGTCTTGCTAATATTCTGTTCTGTGTTTAACCTGGTGCGTATGATTTTGACTAACAGAAGTCCATAAACTTGCATTGATGTGGCAGTGCAGGTTTCAGGACTTGCCTGGGTCATTCATAGCCTGAGCTAATTTAATTGTGGTTTTGTGTTTGTGTAACTGTTTTGGTAGTTAGCAGACTCACAAGGATGACCAATATGTTAGAAAGATGCTGTTGGTGTACATGATTCTACTTTTCTATCTCACCCCAGACACAGTTTTTATTTGTTGTGACAGAGATTTAGAGTTCTTTCCATGTTGCATGTGTCAACCTAATTTTACAAATATCTAGCATGTGGATCTCTTCTTGCCCTGCATAGTGACATTATACAATTGAAATTGTTCCTTCAGAGATTTTTGTACTACAACACTGACCTTGTGTGCACTTGTGCCTCTGTGTCAGGGCAGCTGTAGAAAAACCTCTGGCATAACCAGAAGATATCTTAGTCATAAATTTGAACTGATGTATTATGTAGTACTTCAATGTTTCTACAATATCTTTCTCTTTCTAAATGTTTTGAACTTTATACTTAGTAACTACATGATGATCTGGTCTAGTCCAAAGGGTACTGAATGTTGGAAACTAGCTACCACTTTGCTTAGACCTGTGTGAAATTATGTAATTTGCACTATATAATGACATTTTCTAGTTTAGTACTTCCTTTTCAATAAAAATTTTGAAAAGTTAAACAAGTTATTTGCACGCCCTAAGTTTTTGGAATGTTTTCCTTTGGATCTCAGTATTGACTGATCAAGTACAGGTTTAATTTACATAAACTTGGTAGTGTGTGTTCTGACTCACTGTCCTCCAAGCTACATCCTGGCATCACTTCATCCATCAGTAGATTTGCACAACATTGGAAGGTTGAGACAGGTGCTATCAGTGTGTTCCATTTTCAAACAACATTTTTTATTTTTATTTTTTCTATTAACATTTAAGAGTAATGCATGAACTTTCAATTTATTTCTTAATAGCAGGTTAATAAGGACAAGGCTAATGAAGACTTTATTTACCACTAGAAAAGAAAATTACTCATATATTTTAAAGGGAGAGATTTATTTCTAAAAGCAAATATTCCTCACCAAAAAAAGAAAAAAAAATATAGCAGACATTCTAAATCAATGGATTGTTTGAAATAATGTGAAATACCAATAACAGCAGAAATGAATGATGAAATAAGTACTAAACTAAAATATGTCCAAATAGGAAATTATACTTCCTGGGAGAAGCACAGATCCATGTCACCTGGTTAAAGTGACTAGACTCTAGTTAAACAATTTCAAGTAAAAGCTAAAATACAGAAACTTATCTTATTTCGCTAGTTGTTAAATAATGCTGTAATATCAACACTATTAACTGTAATTATCTTTAATAATGCACTCATTATTATCTGAGGCTACCTAGCAATGCAGCTGGTTATTTTGTTCGCATGGTACAAAGCATCATGGCACAAAAAAGTCACCAAGGAGTTGGTAAGATTATAAAGTAGTATACATACTCTTGCCTGAGAAAAAAAACAGTCACTAAATTAGACTAGGATAGAATACAAGTAGATCAGAACAGAAAAGAACAGAATAGGGATTAGTTCACTCTTCCATTTTTATAGCCTTACATTAGGAAGAAAACTTACAGCAACTGTAGTTAGGGAAAAAAACCCTAAAAGCTGCTTACATATATACTAAACCCAACTCTGGAACTCTAGAAGAAAAGAACACTATAGGCAAATTACTTTCCCTAATTTTCTCTCATTTCAGAAAGTATAGTGCTTAGAGTAAAATATAAATAGAAGTGGAACCTTTATTTTTTCATGCTGGACAAAGGTTAGAGATGCTTTTGTTTTGTGAAAAGCTAAATATGACTTCTGTTAAAAAAGTTGTTATTTTAATTAAAAGCATATTTCCTGAAATAATTTGTTAATTTCTAAAATAAAACAATGCTTGAACTGTTTTGACACATATTCATTATATATTCTTCAGTGGAATATTAAAAATAATCACTTAGAAATACAAGCACAAGGATAATACTGTGGAATATAAGTGACAGAAATAAAGAAGAGTATATCTCATGAAAGGTTCCAGAAGACCTTATGTTACAGCAATGAATATGTTTGAGAATAGAGACACAATTAGTCAATATCACCCTCATACTGAAACACCCAGGAAATTTCAGCATTCAGGGTTGTATGTGTGGTCTCAGCAGAGCCATATGGAGAGAGATGATCACCTTCCTGCTCTGTTATTCTGCCATTTTGCTTTGCAAGCTGGTGTTTAAATTTTTGTCCACACACTACTCGTTTGGGTGTCAGTACCAAATGTGTTTATGCCAACTGTGCTTCAGTTTATTATTCCTTAGAGGTATCTGCTTCCATTTTCTATAGCAAGATCTCAGGACTAAACAAATTCATGTTACAAACATAACACAATGAAAACCATAAGTAATAAAAGAACAAAGAAAAAAATGGTTGAAATATATCTTTATTACAAAAATCTATCCTGAGTAATTACAGGCACAGAAAATGTTCCTTTGATGGACTCATGGCAAATTTAATTTTGTAGGACCCTATGTTTCCTTCAAATCAACTGAGACAGGCACCTGAGTATAGATTTATTGTTCTTCAAAAGATTTCTGGCTCATTTTCGTGGAATTCAGTGAATACTAATTGTAATTTTTTTTTGTGATACCACTGTTAGAACACAAATCATTGTCTCCCAATCTTCATCAAGATTTATGATTATTTGACATTGTCATCTCTAATTGGGGTTTCTGCAAACTGCTGTTCTGAGAATTGCCGGTACGTTATGCTGATGCATGCTCAAACCATGCTGTTCATGCAGTGACGCAGCCGATCCAGGTAATGTCATTGACAATAAATTGTCATCTGTTACAGTAAACTCCAAAAGAGCATCTGATGCTCTGTGTAAATGTATGTTACATTCTCTTGTATTTACTATAGTAGTAGTAGAAATAAATAATTTCATATGTTGAAGCATATATCGCAAGGAAAAAATAGAAGGAAAAAATCTACTATGGTAATCGGGAAAGTTAGTTTTCATTTTTTCTCATTACTTTTAAAAATTATCTAAAGAACTATATGTTAAGTGAGCTATGGTAACTTACACACGACAAAACTAATAACATTGATTTCATTAAATTACATCATGGGATAATAAAAAACACCAGTGGCTATTTATTATTCAGAGGCCCTCAGTCTGAACAGAATAATTTACTTTATCAGTTGATTACATAAAAAGAGAATGGCTCCATTAAGTATCATGAGGAATTCTGGACCAGATCTCAGTTGCTATGTAATATCATAGATACAGTAACCCTAATGGAGGTTCAGTGGCACACATTGTTAAAAAAATGCAGTTTATTGTGCATATGACTACAATATTGACCATGATAATACAGGAGGGTAAAATTTAATTCCTTTATGGTACTGAAGACACAGGAAAATGAGGAGAGAGAGTAGGAGGCAAAAAGCTGATAGACTGTGGCAGAAAAGAAAAAAGGCAGAAGGGAGAAAAAGAAAAAAAAGTGGAAATAAATAAAATTTAGAATTTTGATCAGTTCCTATCTGGTTTAAGATCAAACATTTGCAGTGGAGGTATTTCCACCAGCTTTTTTTAGAGATAATGAAGGATAACCCTTGATTTTGAAGATTGTAACTGAGATGAAGGTTGAATATGATTTCTTCTGCAGGGTGCAGAAAAAGGCTTATGCACCTCTTGAACAGATTCAGTGTGGCTGCTTTGGCTAACAGCCGAACGCCCACCTAGCTGCCCTCCACTCACCTCTGGGAAAGAAGAGAGTTATAGCAGAGAAAACAGGGAGAGCAGGATCTCGGGTTGGGACAAGGATGGGAAGATCACTTGCAACTTAGCGTTGCAGGAAAAGCAGACTTGGCGTCAGGAAAACTGACTATATTTATTGTCAATTGAAATAAATATTTAGTTATAGATTTGGCTAGTGAGAAACAAAAAGACAAACATTAAATCTTTTCCTGTTCTCTCCCTTTTCCCAGTCTTATCTTCAGTCCTTCACTCCAGTCTCCTGTCCTCCCCACCTTACTGTTGTCACTTGCCAGCTGTTGATCTTTTCAGCAAGGAGTCAGGTGGTGCAGGAAGAGGGGATTATGGTCAGCACATGGTAGTTTCTCTCTGTCATTCCTTCCTCCTCAAACCTTTCCTCTGTTCCAATGCTAATCCTGTGGGAGACATAATATGAAAAGTAGATCCCAACTAACAGGAAGAAGACAAGCACATAAAAGAATAGGGAAAATGGGAAAAAAATAAAGAGAATTTCTAAATAAAACATAGTAAAAAGAAAAAAGAAAACCTCAAGGGGAATGTTTTATGAAATGGAGACAAAGAGAAAGGAAGGGAGCAGTGAAATGGGGACAAGCAAACAGAAATTCTAACAAAACAATGTAGTAATCATGTGTGTAATTAATAACTATAATATAAGCATGCAAGAGTAGAAATCTGAGAAAAAATTTGCAATAATTTTAAGTCAGTGAATCAGTGGTTGCTTTTGACTTTTTGAGAATAACATAATTATAAAAATGCTTCACATCCTTTTTTTTTTTTTTTAAAGATGAATCTGTGAAGATCTTACTGCAGTCCTTAATAAGCTAAACAGTTTTCCTAAGACATCTGGGGAAAACAAAATTAAAATCCTAAAGATGATAATTAGACAAGCACAGTGATTTGTCTGATGTAGCCCACTGCAAATATTAGAAATACCATAATATTGTGCCAAAAGGCCAAATGAATAGAAAGCTTTAGTTTGCACTTCAGAACATTTAAATCTCCCAGAAATTATGAAATATCAAATTACTGCACTAAAATTCTGAGGCTTTCTCATTTGGAGAAACAAACAAAACGTTATACAGGATACTGTAGGACACTGTATAAGCAAAACTGCACTGAAATTCAGGCACACAGCTTTAAAAAGTACCTGTTGTTCTATGTCATGGTTTCATTCTGGCTGGCAACCAAATACCAAACAGCCTGTCACTCACTGTGCCCACGTCCCTGCCCCCTTAGTGCGGAACAGAGTCAGGAAGATTCTACTACTGATTCATTTGGTAAAGCTGGACTCTGATTTTAATTTTTAGGCTTCAGTTTTCCCATTTAAAATATAGTATGACTTAAACTTCTACATAAATATGCTGCCCATCTAAAATTTTTTAGAGAAGAATCAGTTTCTGCAAGGCCTTAGCTTTTTATTGTCTAAGCTAACCTTCCAGGAAGCCTAAACATGCACCTTTTGTAAATTACCTGTGGAGGAAAATAATCTCTCTTTTTTTCTTGTATTTTCATTTCATTTCCTCCTGTGTTTCTGATTCATTAGGACTGCCTAGTGAAAATGTCAACAGGTGCTCCTTGAAAGTTTTTCTGCAGAAAAAAGGAACAGGATTTACTTACTGCTGGTGTAAATCAAAATCTAGGTCATCAGCATACTAAGTACTTAGTGTTGCTGTTCATGTGTAGATCTTTACAAGTCTGCATTAGCAAAGTTAGAAATTCTGGGGTTATATCTTCCCATTCTCACTGAAAATTATTGACATTTCCTGAACTACAAAGTGAGATCAACATGTGTACAGGAATAAATAATTCTTTGAAGACAAAGTGTGAGTGAAATACACTTGAAGATTTTTTTCCAGTTTGGAGCAAGTCTGCTCCACCATCAGGGCAGTAAGGAAACTAATTTAAAAAAAAAGAAAAGCTAACAAAAGTGCCAAAAGAAAAGCAATAGAGAACACCATCCTCTAAGCAATTACAGAAATTGGAGAACTTCTAAAAGCAGAATACCTACAAAACCAATCACCATTTCTGAGTAGTGTATTTCTGTTTATTAGATTGTGCAATCTCATTTCTTATTTTTGAAAGCTTTTTCTGACCTGTGGTTTGTATGTTTTATTGCTGCATTTTAGATTTAGGAGAACGATGTTGTATTACCTGGAAAAAGTTTCAAGTGGCTATTTTGGGGCTCATTTTACCAGTTGTGTGAGGACAAATCAAGGTTTTTACTGAACAGACTCCAGCAGTGTAGGGATACTTTCCATATTCAGAGGTGCCCTGAAGCTGTGTTTAACTTTAAACAGTTATCTAGGTCCCACAGAAGAATGATGTGCTGAAGTGGAGTGTTTGATTCTGCCTTGTAAACAAAGGTGTCTAGTGCCATCTGAGATGACCTGAGAGATTTAAATGTGGCTGACATATCTGACTGACAAAGAGCCTACAGGAGATACATGCCACTCTAGACTCATAGATGGACATCAGGCAGGATATCCTAAAGCAATTCAAATGGATGTTGACTTGTTGTCAACAAGGAGTCAGCAAGGAGCAAATGAACTGAACCCATTGTGTCAATACCTTGTGCACTGAAATTACACTTACAGAGAGGTTAGGCTCTGAGCACTTATATTTCCACATATCACATCCTTTATATATGTGAATGTTCCTGGAAGAGAATCTATTTTTGTGAAATATACAGTGACGAAATATGAAAGTGTGAAGAGTAATTTAGAAAAAGAGGCTAATTCTGTACATCTGAAGTGTTTCAGATGTTGAAAGATTTGGGATTAAAGGAAATTAACCACCACTAGACAAAGAAAAAATAATCCCAAAAGCAGTTTTAAGAAGTCTGTGAAAATAACATAGAGAGGATGTTAAAATTACTCTAAACTGCTGCTATTACGATCCTGATGGAATGAAAAAAATGAAACAAAATTTGTCTCCCCAGGACAGACTGATACAGTAGCCCTGATGAAAGTGTCAAACTTTATTTAGTACAGTTTCCTTAGAAACAAATTTGGCTGTGAATTTTTGAGTACCTGTGCCTCATAGCTGTTCCTTTTCTTCAGCTCCCGTAGGGGTCATGGAAGAAAGACCTTTAGGCTTGCAGAACATTTGGCTGCTGGAAATATTATGGTATTCTTCCTTAACACATCAGTAAAAATAAAAATTAGTCAATGAAGAGCAAAAGTGCTTTTGTTTTGTTTTTCTTTTTCCCATGGCATTGGCAGCACGTTTTTGTTTTATTGGTTTTTTTTTTTTTAATTAAACTCAAACTAGGCCAAAAAAAGATGTGGAGTTTGAAAAAGATTCTGGACAAAATGTATTTGTCAATTTACATAAGTTTCAATGTTATAGTTTGTGTGAAATAGGCTTTCTAGTTTATTTGTGAGTTTCTCTCAGAAAAAGCAATTGTTCAGGTTTTACATAGGAAATGGTAGAATGCAACTTTGCAGTATTTACTGATAAATCATAAAAATATAAAATTGAAACATAAAACCACTTGAAATCTGATGGTATTCTATGTCAATGAAGTGCATGCCATGTATAGTCCAAAGCAAACTGTAAAATATGCAGTGTTTGTTACTTTTTTTCAAAGACCAAGTTTAAAGAAGAAATGAACTTCAAAAGTGAAGTGTAATAGAAAATGGTATTTAGAATACTATCTATCTCATACCAGCAGAGAAGCCAGAATTAATTCTCTAAGCTTCAAAATAATTTGTTAAACTTCTACCAGTTCAAACTGGTGAAGGATAAATGTGGAAAAAAACCATTCTGAGATAATGTACTTCAAATGACATATCCTTACAAAAGGGTATATATAAAAAAGAATTTTTAAACTGAGAAATCAATGAATTCTTTTGCAATGACTGTAAAGTTATGTACTTCAGAATTGCTTTGCACTCTTTCAAATTGTTTTGAGACATAGACTGTTTAGAAATACATCAGTTTCCAAAGATCACCTTGATTCTGAAATGAAAGCACTTGCAAAGGGCATACATAACTTTAAAAGGAATCAGTGAAACACAAGGAACCTATAGACAGGTTTTGCTTATTTTGCATTAAAAAAAAAGTGATATAAAATCAAGGTAAATTAAGTGCTTTTGTAATATTTTTGATACTTGAATTAAAAGAAAAAATTTTTTACCTATTGCGATGCAATTTTGAGGCATTTGTCATTTTAAGTGAATCATTCAAATTGGCACTGAAGGTAATACACTAGACCACTCCTAGCCAGGAGTTTCAGTAGAAAATAAATGTTTATGCTCTAGTTTTGGCCAGATCCCAATTTACATTTTCTTTTTATATTTTACAGTTGCAAAGTTTTGACCTTGCAAAGGAAGAAATGTTTCTCCATTTCTTTTTGTGCAAACTGGTCTATTGGGCTGTGGCAGATTACATTTCATCTAACAAATACTAGCATTTCATTACTAGACAGGAATACATAATATACTTTGGGATACTTGGAAAGGAAATTACTATTTAGCTACTAAATGTTATTAAATTGTTCCTGATTTTAATTGTATATATTTTCATTCCCCTAAATATTCTGGAATGCATGAACATTAGCTAGATTTCTTCTAACTTATTTGTACATGTTATCGTTATTTCAAAAGCAGCTTTAAGAATGTGCAAAATCTGTTTTCTGTTTCTGACCAGCCAATCTTTTGCATGGTTGACAATAGTTTGCAAACTTGGTACCCTGTGTTTAAAACTGCTGTTTAGCTGAACCTAAAACATCTGCACAGGGCTGAAAACAACTTCTGTTGCGTAAATGCAGACACATTGAGACACTTCTTAAGCAATAAAAAAAGGTATAGGAGAAATTGTTCCATGCAAGAGCACCCTTCAAGGACAGAAGTGTGGTGGTGTGGGATAGGGGAATGTTCACCTTGCTGTGCCTCCCAAATGTTGTGGTGCTGAGGGCACAGATTTGTCTGGCTGGCTGTCCCGTTCCAGCCCACTGGGTGATCCATTTCAGCCGCCAGCCTGGGCTTACCCGTTTCTGATGCAGGATTCCAGATCCACCACACACCTGCCCAGCCTGCCCCCAGGGGAGTTCCATGGCTCCTGACAGCCTGGAGTAGAGAGCAAACCCAAGAAAAGAAGTTATCAATGGCACATTTTATTCTTCTGCCACTCCTGCTCTATCATCGGTGTCTTACACTGCATAAACGTGGGTAAACTGAGCCTGTGTGTACATCCAGCTTGTCTAAAATCAGAGACAGGAAGTCTAGAAACTACAGATGGCTTCAATTATCACTACCTTAAATGTATTTACATAGAAATCAGGAGCAACAACTACTCTTGTAAATAACCTTCACAGTTCAATAACTCTAATGTGAATTTTACCATATAATTAAAACAAAAAAATCAAAGAGCTGAAATATAGGATTTTTAGAATTTGAAAAAATTTCAATAATGTAAATTCACCTGCTTGTATACATGCAGGATGACACTTAAGGTCTAACCACACAACTAGGGTCCCTGCTACATTCAGTGGTTATGGTTGCAGAAATTTTATGCATTTATGTTGAAAGCAAAGAGAAAATGTGATAAAGTTCTTAAGATTAAAATAAAATAAAAACCAAAAAAAAAGGATCTAGGGACATGTATATTATTTTCCTGTCTTGTGATTCTCTTTTGAACAAAGTTCTGTCTGACTATACTTGCAATGCTTTTTCTTTACCATAGAGAGCAACTTGAAGCCATATTTTGAGAATTTCTGGGTTTTTTCATTGCATTTTAAACTAATTGATCCTGTACTTTGAATATATCTTGATGTATTAAAAGCTTAGAGAGCTAAAGAAACAAGTTAATTCTTTTGCACGCTTGACAAACAAAACTAACTTTTTTTCTTTTTTCTGGTTTACATCTCTACTTATAAACAGAAGAAAGGGAAAAACTAGTGCCACCTCAACGGTCTTTGTGAAAATGCATTTGTATATCTAGGAAATGTGTTGATGTTATAATAGTAGTTATCAAAAAATTTTTTATAAAAACACTACAAATTAATGACTTTTATATGAAATGCAGTTTTGGATAATACGTGGTAAATAAGATATTGTTAAAAAAATCATAAGCTGACAGAAGGATACAAACAAAATTAATGTATGCAGTGGGAAAACAATAATTAGATTTAACTGACACACAGGAGGGAAAACTTAAAATTGTGTTAAGAATTTAGCTGTTTTTCATCTGTTTACAGCTCAAATTCAACTTTAACATTCTTACAAAGTAGAATCAAGTAATTTAAATTAGTGTGTAAGTATGAAGAAAGTAAATAAAGCTTTTTAAAAGGTAATGGAATGAAATTAAAATTTATTTCCATTAAAATTATTATTTACTGAAATATTTTTCATAGTTTCTAAAGTCAGTCATCCAGCAATATTAAAAAGAAAAGTTGACTCTCCCTTAAAAGGTACCAATTTGAATTTCAAAATCATAGGATTACTTCATAATTGCTTGAAGTTAGAACATTATTTCAGTTACCAGCAATCAGCTGTTTAAAAATAGTGTCCCTAAATCATAGATCTATATTTTTTTCTGGGCCATTTTCCCCTTAAAAATTGACTTGACTTTTAAAACATCAGCTTTTTCACAGTGTGCATCCCATCTGCAATTATGCTGCAGCCCACTCAGCTCTCTCCTTGTAATAGCAATAAACCTATTAAAAAAACACCTGCAGATGGATAAAATGGTCAGCTATCCAGCACACACAGAAAAAAGACAAAAAGATAGAAACAACAAAAGAAAAAAAAAGATGTTTTAAGAAACTAGACATTCTTACAGACACCCATTACACCATAGGATGTGGAGTATAGTATTTGTACAAAAAAACCATTTTACATACTGAAGTCTCTTCCCTCTGTAGGTAATTATAGGCATCAACAGTAATCAACCTCTCTTTTATACAGGAATGCTAACATAGTGGAAGCAGTCATTTAATATTATCTCATATGCTTTATTTGTAACATGGAAGAGCAAATTAGTGAGAGTTCTTATGTCCTTTTTTGTAACTGGATAAAACCTTATGTTAGGGAATGAGGATAAAAGGTCTGTGTCACTTTGCTTGTAAATTTTAATTGAGTATTAGCCATTTCAAAGGCTTTAAAATGCTTCATGGATCATGGTAGATGTGTTTGGTCAACCTGTTTACATACAAATTTTATACTCATTCAGTTTCTAGCATGACTCCCAGTTTACAGTGGCATACAAAGGAATGAGGACAAGTAAGCCTGCAGTGTGTTCTGGGACTCTGTGTCTACACGATTTGTGGTACCTGGGCCAACTCGTTTAAAGGTTTTTTTAAATTCTTCTGTTCTACAGAGCATCCAGTTGTGGTATGAAGACGTAATCTCCACTTTACCTTCTTGCTTCTGTATTGATTTATAAATCTCATCAATTTATGAATTCATATAAAAATTGAAAAAAACTGAAAAAACCTGAAAATGTAGTTCCAAGGAAATTTACATATATACAAGTCTTTTCATGAGCAATGCAAACTGTCAACTTTTGTTTAACTGATTCTGTGCTTTCTATTTGCATTCACCTACACTGAAGAAACTTTAATATTTTCAATTGTTGTGGAGAACATAACATCTTTCTTTTGCATATGTTTATGTATTTATAATAATAATAATAAATAACAAAAATAGGAAGAACAAGAATAATAACCAAAAGAATAGCAACAAGAATAAAAAGAGTAGTAGTGCGATACAATCAAGTTGAAGCTTTTATCTCAAAGGAGATATTTTGCTCACCTCTCATCTAGTCACCAAATGACAATTTTCATTAAATCTGTAGAAATTTAGTCTGAAATGTGTTTGGAATTCACATACATATTCAAAACCTGAAAGATAGAACCTGAGAGACAAGATGTGGTACGTAGGAAATGAGAAACTAGTCTAAACTTAAAAGAAACTATACATCAATTTTGTTTTCTATTCAAAAGTTTTAAAATCACATCTGACTTTGTTAACGTCTTGAAGAAAACTTTCATTGCAAGCTAAAATATTAAAGAAGAACATCTCTAAAGTGCTGCTGAATAAGCATGAATTTTCTTGCTCTAAGTTGCTTGTCTAATTCAGAAGGTGGTGGCAGACAGCCAAACTTCCTTCCTAGATGTTAAGACTATACCATAAAGTATCCTTAATGCAGTTTTCAACTCTTCTGTTTATCTCCCTGGGGATAAAAGAACGTACTGTTTTGCAGTGTCAGATTTTATACTGTGGTGCTGTGAGTTATTTTTATTTATCTTCCATTCTATAGTTTTCTGAGGCATATATAAAAGCAATCTTCAAAGAACTATTCCTATTTTTTCATATTTAAATTTTGTTTTGAAGAACCATCCAGAAAATAACATATATAGCTTATGTCCTGGTAATTATACTCAGACTACACATATCTTTTGTTCATCTGTTTTTTTTGCCTTTGGAAGACAAAAGGAATCTGCCATTCTAAATCAGATTTTAAATGGTATTGCATGCTCCGTGAAAGCAGAAGATGTCATATTTAACTGCAGCTTCCTTCCTATGCTGTGTAGATAAGAAGTATCCATGTTGTTTCTTGTTTAATTGCCTGCAAAGGTTTGAGGATACTGACTTGGGCTAAGGCCAAGTCTCTCCCATGCTTAAGCTCTCCTCAGTCCAGCAGCAGGTGTAGAGCTGCCAGCAGTCAGGAAAGGAATCGCAATGTATGCCATAAAACCTGGTGATGCACACAGTATGCAAGTGTTTTCAGGAAATATATGACTGGCATAATGCCCTTTTGTGATCCCCTATCATTAAAAGTGACAGATATGTTGCACACAGGTAGGCAACTCTAATGTGATGTCCTTGAGGAGTTGCTCTTTGGCAGGAGAATCATCTAGGGACCTCTAGCCCAAACCATCCCTAGTCATTTATTTCACTTCCTGAGGGAAACAACAAAAAAAAAAGCAACCCAAAATCATATCAGTGAAAAGTTCTTCCTGCTCAACTTAAATGAGGCAAAAATGATTTCTTAAACTTCACATTTCCTTGAGAGCCGTGAAGCTGAATTTCCATCAGAAAGTCATTAAAGTAGGAATTGTCTAAATATAAATATAAAGTTGAACTTTTAGCTGCTTATACAGCTGAGACTTGCAAATCTCCTTAGGATATATTTAGTGTGAAGAAGAAAACAAAGAGAATTCCTCTCAGAAATGTTCATAGATGTATCTAAGGACTCATAAAGTGGTTTGCAACAGGAAATAGTAGTCTTTCTCTAGAAGTCAAGGTAGAAAATCAGTGTCTGATTCATCAGTGACTTTATTTGAAATCTGAATTGGCAGCATGGATATGGCCCTTGAATAAGTAGATTTCTTCACTTATTTATAGGCATGTATTTAAGTGTATGTAGCAGAGCAGGAATAGAAGCACTCATCTTGGCCTCAGTTCCATAAAGTTGCTTTGGAGAAAAAAGTAGGACAGAGAAATTTCGGGAAATATTATTAAAGTGATAGAAGGAATAAAAGGTGGGGAAATACAGATTTTTCTGTAGCAATTGTTAGCAACTATGATGTAGCTATTATAAGCTAAGATATAATGCTATCTCTTCCTTTTTAGCCTTCTTACCTACATACATTTTTAAAATTTCTCTTTACTATCTCTTAAGTGTGCACAGATAGTCAAAAGCAGAGTTATTTTAAGCATTTTTTTAATATTTTATAAACAGTGTAATTAGAAAGAAATGTTACTTTATGTAAAAGTAATTGTGAAATTACAATCACATTCTTCATCCTTGAAGTTGATGAAACACACTAGCACTCACTGCAGAGAAGACTGAGAAGCTGAACTCTCCTTTGTAATAATAAATTATTAAACTGTCCCCTTGCAACTCTTCCAGATATTGGTGGTAATGATTATCAAGCTTTTCTGGGTTAATATAATTTTCCTTCATGAAAATGGCTTATATCTCCTTTGACTTCCTAGCATTCTTATTGTTATGCATTTTGCTAGTTCCATAATTTTTGAAAATTCTTCCCTCATTTGCTATTTTAATCTATGCTATTCCCCACTGTGCCATTGTACTTCTCTCTACTCCTGTGCCAAGCTGTCCTCAGGCTAACATGAATAGCATTATGTACATCTCTGAGGTTAGATGCAAATCTGGACTAACATCTTGTGAACATGGCCTGTAACATCTCTTATGTCTGTTCAAAATGTTCAGATATTATAAACTGGGATAAACTTAATACCATTGGCTGTACTACAAGGAATAATACATATTCTCATAGCAAAACATTCAGGACATGTTTATCTGTGTTTGTCTGACACTTACATTCTACAGGCAGTAAGCCTCCCTTGATGAAGAACCTGAGGTCCAGATGCGCAGACCTTTTGGGACCAAGCCCCAGTTGGTGCTTAGAGGATGGATGGAGAACATAGCACTGCTTGTTACAGGAAAAGCATTGAGAACCAGTCATTTCAAACACACTGAAACCACAAAGATGGAAAGCTAAAACCTGGTCTTAGTTAAGAAGTAGTGTTGAACTGCTTGCATCTGAAATTTCTATCAAAAGTAATAGTTCACAAATTCATGTGGACTAAAATATCCTAACACAGTCCACAGCAAAACATGCCATTCAGCCACTGTAGGGAGGGGCATGGGAAGGACTCCAGGGAAGGCTGTGTCCCAAAGGAAGCGAGGATGGCAGTAAGGCAGCTGGAGTAGTTGGCTCACCTGCAAGGTGTCAGCATGTTCAACAAGGAAAGTCAGGGTCAGACTCAAGTCTGGAAAAAAGTACCAAGGCCAGTCTGAGGCCAGCGATAATTCAGCAAGTCTGTTGTGATGAGTCAAGGTCACATCAGGAAGTCATGTCCAGGTCTGAGTCAGGGAGGTAAAGTATCAGTTCAGGTGTAAACATTGCAGCTGTGGTGGAGCTCAGGATCTGACTAAACAAGGCTCCTATGGAAAAAGCCCTTGTTTCTGTCTCACTTCCCAAAAGCTCTTAGTGAGGGAGCTGACACTGGCCTTGGCTAGCTTAACTAAACTCATGGAACTGGAGATGCATTCAGGACTCTGTCAGGAAGAATTTTACCTCTATTGAGTCAGTGGATTGTTTAGTAAATCACGAGATATATTATCAAGTCTAGACAGTATCATTTGCATATCTGAAGAAGACCAATACATATCTTAGTTAAGAAGTGCTGCCAGAGTAACTCCTGGATAAAAGTGAATAAAATCAGCTTTGGGACAAGACATTGAAACTGCCTGAACTCCCCAGAAGGAGTGAAGGGAGAACAGGTTAACTGAGTTAACAGGCTTGTCTATGATGAATATCTTAGGGTAGTCCCTGAGGGCCCAGTCCTGAAATGTGTTCTGTAAAAGAAAGGACATCCTTTCTCATGGATGGGTGCTTTTATCAGTCTCCAAAGAGAAATGCAGCATGAAGCATGAAATCATGACTGCCATCTTGTAAGAAGCAGGTGGCAAATCAGCTGTTTGAGAGAAATATTTTTATGAGGTAATCTTGGCATGATCAAATTAAATGTGATTTTTTCCCCTTTTGTTTATTAATCTGTGTCTTTATAAAATTTGTTACTCTATTATCTATTCTAGCTGGTATGAATAAACTGTGCCTTTTTACTTTTGTCTTGACCAGGAGGTCATTTAATATTCTTCCCCTTAGGATATGAGGAATAACTTGGGACACAGCAGCAAACAAACAAGGACTCAAAGAGCCACCATAAGACTTTCACTGTATCAAAAGCTGGGAGTGATCACCAGTCCTAACTGCATGTATAGGGAGAAAAAGAGTTATAATTTTTTATCTTTTTTTTTTATCACTAAGGAGATTTTGGGGCTCATCCAAAATGAACTTCGTGGGTGAGTCATGGGTGACTTTGCACTCTTGCAAAGTACTTTTTAGTTTTTTCTTAAAAAAAAAAAAAAAGAGTCTGGTTTTCTTCCAAAAATAATTTCATTGTGATAGGGCATAGGTCTTTCTTGCACTATCTTTTTCATCTATTCATTCATTATTGTAATAATTCCAGAGAAATTTTAAGTGCATAGTGTCCTATATTTTTCTGAAAATCTAGGGATCACAGAGAAAGATCTGGTTCATCTTTCTTCAAAAGCAGACTTGGTTTTTAACCTGCAATTACTGCATTTCAAAAAAAGTAATCCATTTAGAATATTTCAGTGGGATGCATGAATGTATGAAGCAAAAGGGAACTGAGGTTCCTAAAGAAATATTTTGAATCCTTTAGAACATAGGAATTGTGTAATCTCAGTCCAAAAGTGTTCTAACTTTTTTCAAAATAATTAGGAAAATGCTGCATGCAGGATAAATTTGGATTATTATATTAAGGGTAAATAATAATTGAATTTAATTGTAAATCCTTTTTTTTCTTTTTCCCCACGAGAAAAATCACATATGAAAAAGAGTTACATTTAAGAAACCCTATTTGGAGCCTAACCTGCAGTAAATCAGTAATAGCATAACTTTTTAAATATTTCTCCCTCTTTATAACATATATCTATCCAGTTAGAAATCTTAAACAGCACAATTTGAGTTATGTGCTCCATTACAAGTAACCAGTGCAGTTTCAGTACACAAAGTAAACTATTCACTACCAGTTTGTGGCGTTTCAGACAATGCAAACAAAGAAAAAGGATCAAATGTATATTCTCAGCTATAGAAGGAATTTCAGTGTTTCTGGACATGCTACAAGTACAATGTAAAATTTCTCTAGGATTTCTTTACTTCAATTTATATTAGTAGAAGCATGAAAATGCAAATTTAAAAAATCATGGCTTGTACAGGGTTAAATTATAGTGGACGTTGAGGAAGAACAAGCTTGAAAAAATGATATACTGGGGTATACTCTTCTCTTGTGTTGACTAGTAGGGACAGAACTGTATCTAGTGGCATCCTCCCTGGCATCAGGACCTCTTCTAGGCTGGCACCGAGGCACTGACACACTGTGGCACAGAGCCACATACTTGGCTCTTAGTCTTGTATGTGATTATTTACACTTGCTAATGCCTTCTATAGACTGTTGTTTTCAGTTTGTATTGTGAATTGAAACCTTTGTTGTATGAATGTTTATGATGTCCTACAAAGCCAGTTCCTGGAAATATATAAGCCATTTGAATTTTGAAGCCACTTTGACAATTATGTTTCCTGCAATTGGTTAAATTCAAACTTTTTGCCTTGACTAGATATCATATGTGTTGTGGGTCTAGACATTTTAATTATTTGCTTCCTTCATCAGTTTAAATGAAAAAGTAGTTTTAAGCAAGAAAACAATATTAAGGAGCATTTAATGAATTTTAATTACTCTTTAAACAAACAGTAGTGGTGAAATTAATGAAAATTTCATTTCAGAATCACAATTCTGAATATGTGCAAACAACACTAAGTCTTAAGCACGTACTAAGGTTATTTGAAACTTGGAAGGTCATAGACAAGTGGATAGCTTCCATTTAAATATTCAAAACTATTAACAAAGTAATATAATGTTCAGTATCTCATTTTTATCTCAAAAACATAATATACACCTAGATGAGAATAAAAAGGCAAAAGCCTGCCAAAAAAAGAAAGAAAATAATTCCAGTGATGTCACTGGAAAACAGTTGTTTAATGGATCTGTCATAGTATATAGGGTTTAGGAAGAATGTGTTCAGAAGAGCAGACGGCTGTATGTACACTAGGTTATTTTCAGCTCCAACCTTTTCATAATTCTGTCCAAGAAAGTGGGATATATTTTCATCTCAGGGGCATCAGTATATATCCAGATATACTGTTTTGCTCTGTGTTTCTATGCCCAATTTACACTGGTATTACTGTAAAGCTTGGAGTGTGATTTCCCATCTTACATAAAGTGTCAAGCAGAAAATTTGTAAAACAAAATTGCAAGGCAATGAACAAAGCCAAGTTGAGCTCAGAAATATGTGTTAAATGAACTCAGTAATCAAACTGTGAGACATATTTAACATATGTTGAATTAATTTATTCTGAATTCTTTTTCCCTATTCTGAGACACTTTTTTTTTCATCAGCTCTGGTGCAGTTGATTTAATATAGATTTATACAGAAAAATGCATAAAGGTGAGGTTTTTCTCATTCTCTGTGCTATATTTACCATTTTTACCAAAACGTATTTTCATATACATGCCAGAAAAAATTATAAGAAAATGTAATATGATATATTATGGTAGGATGTATTCACTCATATATCTTGAGCCCTCTGAGGACATTAATCTGAACTCTTCAATCACAAATGGCTCTAGGCCTAATTTTATCTCTGTACTGAGCTGTAATGTGGTGATTCATAAATTTTTGATTTTTTGATTTGGAGCAGTTATCTTTCAATATCCTCATAGGCCTCACAGAATTTGGAAATGTAACAAACCCTCCTTCTCTCAATGACTAGATCTCTATACCTAACTTGTATCTAGTCCAGCTGTGACCCTATCCATAGCCTCTGAATATTAAACTATTCTTTGTGACTTGAATGTTCAGATTAATTTTGTGGGCTTTGCAGAATACAGCAGCAAATCAAGGTCTTTGTCCTCAAAATGTATGCTGTTTCTAATCAGTAACATACTTTCAATAGTAACCTACTGTCACAGCCAAAATATAGCCCACAATAAGACTGTTGTAATGTCGAACAACAGTCCTTTATTTAGCCTTTTCTAATTTGGCAATAAACCTATTTTTTTTCTCCCAAGACTAAATGTAGTTTAGTCTAACTATACTAACTATATTAACTATAGCATCAGTGGCTCATTGTGGAGCAAATACTGAGCCACTTCTTACCAGTTTTGTGATCTGGCTATTGCAAAATGATGAACAGACACTTTTCATGCAGTTGTGTGTGTGAACATCTGTTCTTAAACCAGTTCTGTCTCCATTCTTAGCAGTCACTCCCTGGTAAACACCCAGTCAGAGGTTGCCCACACATCCCATTCTGGCTTTAGACATTTAGCAGGATGAAGACATTGTCTTCCAAACAATCCATAATTTTAAATGCAAACCTCACTTTAGCCTCAATATTTACACTGTGATTCATCCTAATCTAATATTAATACTAATATTTCCACTAAAATGCTCTCCATACAGGTCTGCTAAAACTGTGGAAGAAACCAAAGACAAGGATACCTTCTGTTCCAGGGGCCTTGAGTCATTAGTTGTGCTCAAGAGTAGTATCAGAGTTTGTATTCAAATTAGGATGTAAACTGGAGTCCTAATTCAGTGTTTTTGGTGGTACAATTTAAACTCTGGAAAATGTGCAGAAAATCCACTGCATTAGGGCCTTCCCTTTTACTCCCAATTCTGCCAGCCTTAGCTACATATTGAATTAGGAATAATTTTTCATGTTTGCCGGTTAACTCCCACTCACCCTTTCTTTTATAGTGATGGCAAGAATTCAACACAACTGCAGCTGGCATGCTGTTGCAGCTGTTTTAGGTGTCTGTAAGCCCTTGCTTCAGGAGCAGCTTTGGAACAGCAGAATCTAGACCTCAAATTCCAGTTTATTGGTATGACAGGAGTATCAACTTCCGTACTTCCATT
>WEKY01045557.1:19074-38287 GCA_013390045.1 Picathartes gymnocephalus | reverse complement strand
AAAAAAAACAAACCACAAACCAATAACCAAAGACACCTACAGTGTTTTCCTGCACTCCCTGAAATCCTGCTCCTACGATCAACCAGCTACCAGACCTGCCCCCAGCCCACAGTACTAATCTCTCTTCTCCGGGCTGTGGGGTAGGAAAATACAGCAGTTCACATGTACACGCTGCCCTGCAAGGGACAAATACGGTTTAGGAAGGTGTGTTAAGACTGATGCTAAACTGTGCACATGGTCCCCGAAGATGAGCCCTGCTGAGAGAACCAGGTTAGATGGAACTCAAGCATACCTGAGGAACCTACATATGTCTCAGAAATCTCACAGATCTTGTGAGAGAAATCTCAAAAACGGGACAAGGATCACAGGGACTATCAGAGTTTTGTTAAAGACAAGACTAAGTCAAAATTCTGGAAACGCATTCAAAACACAGTGAATCATACTTGCTCTAATTTGAAAACTTTGTGTCCTGTAGTCTCATTCTTACTGTGGGACTACAGCAGACAGCAAAGCCAAAACCATGCCCAAACAATTATCTGCTGCCGCATACAACTTTGACTGCCTCATAAAGGCCAAGTGAAGCCTATTCAAAAATCTGTTCCTGTTCCACCCCTCAGATGTCTACATAACGTAAAAAACAAGACAGTGAATCACTTATTTTGCAGCAATGCGTATTTGCCTCATTCTCCTGAAGGCACGTGCCGGCAGGTCCAGTTTCCTCCAGAGGGACAGTTTGCCCTCCGATCACCTGGAAGCAGGGTGAGGAGAAGGAAATATGTCCTTAGGTGAGTGTAGAATGCAGCCCCTGAGAGCCATTCTCTTCTTGGGCTGTGGAGGACACTGGAACACTGATATTCTGTATGACTGTGAGCAAACACACAGCAGCAACTGGTACCACATTTATAACTATAACCTCATTCTAGAAGGCCAGCAAAAGTGGCTAACACTGTTAACACACAGCTCTTTCATAGTCTGTCCCCTCAGAGAAAAACGTGTACAGACACATAGACATCTGCAGTCTGCAAAGCATTGCGGTTGAACTTTTCTTAGTTTTTTTAGTTTTTCTTTTAAGTGTTTTTCCTTCTAGATAAGACATTGCTGAAAAAATTCAGCTTGCTCTTGAAGATACAAGTGGGACAGGCATAGATAGTGCTAATTCCTCAGGGATTTAATGCTACTCTGTTGGGTCAGCTTCCAAGAAATCCATCTCACTGGACAGCACTTTGCAGGTCCTGAACAGGTCAGTGCTATCACATAAAATCCTGCTCACTTACAGAAATTATTATTTAAAATAATCTATATTACAACTTACCACTAGCTTTGCTAGGCACTGTGCAAGTATAGCTCTGAGAATATTTATTCTATGAACAAGCTGGGATAAATGTAGATAGTTTCCAAGCACTTTGCTGCTTTTGCTTCATTTGCTTTTTCATGTGAATATAGAAGCCTAATTCACAGACCTCAGGTGCAGTATTTTTATTTGCATTTAAGTAGCTCCTTCCCAGTTTTTTGACATACCAAAAGACACCCAAATACCAAACAAACATACAGCAGTACAGTGATACATTAATGATTTACACACAGTTTCAGGAACTGAGAGTGATTATGATGCTGCCAAGCAGCAGAAAACACAAATTAACAAGATTTTGGTCTTTTTCTCAGCTTTTCATAATGCTTTGGGCAACAGCCAGATGTCAGAAATCAGTTCAGCTTCACATTAATGTCATTTGAAAAATGAGCAGTGGCAGATGCAGGCAGCGAAACCACACCTTGGAAAGACAGCCCAAAGGTGGAGGATATCAGTGGAGAGGAGTGGAGGCACTTAGACAGAAAATAAATAAGGCACTGTAAGTGAGGAAGAGCCTGAAGAGAAGCCTCTTTTTTACTGTCTCCTGAACAAATCTGAAAATTAGTGTATCTATGGGACTGAAAGCTATTATTTGCATTAGACCTTAGATATAGTTTCACCTCTTTGCATTGCATCAGGGCAGGGAAATCATGTCTGAATCCTTTAAATAATTTAATCTTGGTGGAATAACTAAATAAAAAAGTAACTTCTTGACCGGATGCCTCTGAAGAGGGACCCTGAGCAAAGGATCCCCTGTGATTTTATACCCTCACAGTCCAAGCTGGGCAAAGTCTGGGTGTTGCGGGTTCCTGCCTTGTGTCTGAGTTTTTGTGCCCTGGCTCACAGGACCCCAGGCCCTTTGTTCTGTGAGGGGTCAGCAGTTCACAGCCCCTTGCCTCAGGCTCCAGGCACCCAGAGCCCAACCTGCACCTGGCACTGAACCTGCACACTGAGCTACCTGCTCTGAATGTGTTCCTCAACACTATCTTAGGACGAAATGCACATAAAACTGGTTATTCCTCTCCAGTAAATCGTTCAAATGTAGATTTCTACATCTGACAACTTGCCTAAGTTCGAGAGGTAGACAAGCCAGTCTTTTCCACAAAAACTTTCATGAGAAAAACTATTAAAAACAGCACATTCAAAAATGAAATTAAATTCTAATTCTAAAGGGAAGAACTGAAACAATTTTGATTTAAATTAAACGTAGAACTTTGCAAGTGAAGAAAGCAGACAGGACTATTTGTCTTTATGTATTAAACCAGCATGTTTATCCATAAAAGCTTTTTTAAACTCTTTTCAATTGTCACTTTTGACACTGGTTTAAAACTCAACACCACACTGACTGAAAGCCTGAATTTAAAATACTCTAAAAAGAAAATAAGCTTTGGGAACCTGTTTTGTTTTGTTTATTTTCTCTATGCAACATTCCCTTCAGCTACTTGAAGGATAAATCAGATCGAATTTCCTAACAGAGTATGTTGGAAGAGTATGTTACGTGTTTTTAATGAAAATAAACAGAAATTGATGTTGAAAATCTGTTGAAAATAATTACAAAGATGCTTGAAGTTGTGTACACCAGACAGCTAGAGGAAAATGAACAAGACATCTGGGTACGCCGATGACCCCAGTTTTCTCTGCCATGCCTGCTCTCTCTGCTACTAGTCCCTGGTGCTGGAGCAGGGACCTAGGAGTGGTCCAGGAAAGAAAAGGCTTCCTGACCCTTATGATCTTGCTTCTCTGTATACAGGTATTTTACCTAGCCAAGAACAAGATTTTCAAGTGTAACAATAATTATCATGCCCATATAAAACTGAGACAACGGCACAGCTTAAAACACTAAATTCAAGAGCAGAGACCTCATTGACTACAATGAAAAGAATGTAATAAAAAGAGTAAAATGCGACCCTGGTAACACTTATTCAAGCAGCCAAAGAATTAACATCAAAGCATCACTGGATAAGTATTGCTATATATTTTTCTGTCTCACGTCTACAGCAAGATGAAAGTTCCAGATCCAGACAAAATCAATCTTTTTGAATACATCGAACTGCAGATATAGACAAATGCATATATAAAAAATACGGAATCTAGTTTGCAAAACAGAGGTATTTTGTTGATTAGTGTAAAAATCCAAATTTAAACCATGAGGAGCTGGCAGCACTAGTAATAAAATCTTGTAATTTTAATAAAAAATAGAATTGTTTGACATTATTTGGGACCTTAAAAAAAAGAATACAGCTTTCCAATTTTATTTTTTTAAAAATCAAGATTTTCCATCTTATCATCACTGAAAAGTCAGCAAATGAAACAAACTTGTCATATGACTACATATGTATGTCATGTGTCCCTCAAGTATTACTTTTATAAAGTGTTCATAAAACACAGCAAGAAAGGGAGAAGAAAAATATGAGCTAGCCGGTCCCAGAAGAATCCCCATAAAACACACAGCCATCCACCATGATGTAATGAAGATCTTAGCTTTGTTAGTAGGGCAAGTTTCCTGACAGTTGAGAAAGGGCAGATCAAGAACCATGACCTGTTAAAAGACAAGACTTACAGAGAAGAAACGGAGAGAGCACAGATTAGTGCACAGATTAGATTACTACCCACTATGCTAGAGAATCTGTACCAAGGTGAAATTGAATGATTTGCACACCTCATCTAATTCAAATGTAATTCAGAGTACTTGAAGTTAGAAGTCCAAGATTCCTGACCCTTGAGGGAGAAAAACAGGATGCTTCAAAGGTGACTCAATGTCTGAGTGGATTACCTAAAATTAGATGGTTTGAATGTAGCATTGCCCTCTCTCTTAGGCAAAAAAACACCGGCCTTGCTTCCTAGGGAATGACAAGGCATTTTGTTATTTAATTGCATTTTTTTCTTGTCAAAAAACAGTATTTGGCTTCAAAAAGTTGTTTCCTCACCACTGCAGCATCATCACTCCTCACTGGCAAGCATGGGGAAGGAAAACTTTAGCAGGTGCTAAATACAGTGGACTTTCTGGTTGGTGCTGAAGATCATAGAACCATGTAATGGCTCGGGTTGGAAGGGACTTTAAGAATCTAGTTTCAATACCCCTCAGTGGGGAAGGACACCTTCCACAATTTTGCTCACAACTCCATCCAATCTGACCTTCAACACTTCCAGGAAGGAGGCATCCACAAATTCTCTGTGCAATCTCTTCCACTGCCTCACCATCCTCACAGTAAAGAATTTCTTCCTAATATCCAATCTAAACCTGCTCTCTCAGTTTGAAGCCATTCCCCCTTGTACTTTCCTGTACATGCTTTTGTAAAAAGTCTCTCTCCATCCTTCCTGTAGGCTCCCTTCAGTTGCTGGAAGGCAGCAATTAGGTCGCCCTTCTCTTCTCCAGACTGAACAATCCCAATTCTTTTAGCCTTTCAGCATAGGAGAGGTGCTGCACCCCTCTAATCATCTTGGTGGCCTCCTCTGAACGCACTCCAACAGGTGAATGTCCTTCCTCTGCTGGAGACCCACCTCTGACAGAGGGAAGCTGAGTTTCCATTTCAGAATAAAACTGAGTTGCTAACTATTCATAAAGGATACATTCAGATACCAAAAGAAAGTCTAAACCTTCTCCAAAGCACCAGCGACAGCAACATTTTCCTTAGAGTGTGTAAGGAATATGTTAGAGGTTTTAACTTTAGCAAATTCATTCCAGCTTCCCCAGCACCGTTCCCCCGCCTCTTTCCCCACCCCCCGCCCCAATTTCTCTCAATAATAAATCCTTCCACCAAGATTTTATGTATTTCAGTTGCAAATGAAATTAAAGGGCTAATTTTAATGTAACCTGCAATATCACAATTTCACAGAAAGCACAAAAGAAAATACGTCTCATAGGTATTCAGAAACTGCCAGAAGCAGTTATAATTGCAAACAAGCCAATTACAGTAAATGCACCAAAAGAGATATTGCAGATTGACTGCCAGCTCCCAGCCTCTGGAAAACAGAAAGTAATTCAACTTCATACAACTTGAAATGATCTAAACCAGATCAACTTGAACATCAACTTGCACATACCAGCAGTTAACAGTGTGCCTAAATGGTCGCCCTGGTTAAGCAAACTCACAGGATTGTCTTAAAAGGAGTTTCTTATCAGCAGTGAAAACAGCTCATGGACTTGGTAGGGTGAAGGAGGAAGGGAAACAGAGACAATTCTCTTCCAGTTTCTGTTTGCAATGGAAGCACAGCTGCCAAGCCCACACCATGGGGAAACCCATAACATCATGTTCCCAAAAGTGAAAAGCCAGAAGTGCCAAGAGGACAGTCACATGCTAAAATCTGAATATGCAAATTCACGTCTTTCCCTGGCAAGTTGCCTCTGATTGTAAGAAAATATATCCAAGGGTGACAGTTCTCTGTAGGCCTGAAGACCTGACTTTTGAAATTAATCTTACTGGTATCAACAGGAAGGGTGCAGCTCAATGAAGTGTCTCTCGTAACTAAAAACTATCTGGAGTTAGCATTACTTCACTGATTTTAAGGTGTATTTCTCTAATCATTATAATTTTTATGAATATAGAAGGTATGTTTTGTTAGGATGCACTGTGAATTTTTTCATCCATCCATCCATCCATCCATCCACCCATCCATCCATCCATCCATCCATCCATGCATGTAACTTCAAAGTATGATTAATTCCTGACTTTTTTCCATTTATTTGTTGCTTTCATTTTGGTTCAGCTTTCATGACATTAATTAAAAAGGAACACTACAATTTTTGGAGCTAGAAACATTACTTAAAATTGTATCAGTATTCATGGGAAATAAGCTCAGGAAGAGATGGTAACCAAAACAATGGTATTTAGACAATACTTTATATTTCAATTTAATGTTGCAATTGCATAAGTCATGTTTTGAATACACTATATTGTTTTTCAACAACACGGAAAAGCAAAGCTATGAAGAATTTCACCACATGTGTATTAACAAACACTCTCTCCAGACAATGGCTTGGCTTATGTACTTGTGTGCATCAAAGGAATACATGATTAGCAGTGGCAGAAGACATGGTTAATAATATATGAGTCAGAAGGGTAGCAGTTTTAATCACTAACATGACATTAGCTGTGCAACAAGGATACATCATTATATCCATACATGCATTCCTTTGATAATCTTAGCTATGACTATCAGGTAACCATACTTACAGAAGAATTGTCTTTTTTAGCTCAGAATCCCACTCTTTTAGTCAACAGTTCTGCCTCTTTTGATGCAATTTTAACAGCTTTATTGTTTTACTCATTCAGCTGTCTCAAATACAATGATGGATTTAATGATAAGCATCTATAAGAAAAAGGAAATCCAGTACATTTTGCAACGCTATGTGATACTGAGTAGTTCAAGAGTTTATAGTGAGAGAAATGCCCTAGTGCTTCTACAATAATACAGGAATTTTAAGGAATCATAGTTACGATTTCATGTCAATTTGTTTTGCAAACATACTCTGTTTCAACCATCATCTCAGTAAAACTGAAAATAAAACATTTTACATGCAAATTTGTTTAAGGGAGTTTATGTGGTTATGCAGCTTCTTCAGTTCCATGGAATCATAGAACTGTGCCCATGGTTTGGGTTTGCTGTTCAAGAGTTTCAATACATCTGAAATCCTGCTAGAAGCTACTGAACTGTTATTTTTTAAAAAAAGAAATTATGTCCATGACATTCCAGCGTAAGTTTAGTTATCACTCAAGCATTAAAGCTGTCTGTCTCCTGTCCTCCACTGTGACCCTGCAAGATCTTTTACTTCTGTCTTAATTACTAAAAGCATTTCCACTACAAGACTACAAGTCAGGATTTAAAGGATAAAGCCTCCATGCTATGTCCTATGAGCCCACAGTTGTGATCCCACAGGCCACATAGCCCTTTAGGCTGTGACAAGCTCAGAGTGGGATGATTTTGCTCTTCCACTTTCGTGTCATGCTGCCAAACAAACAGATCTATCATTCACTGTCACGGTAACAGTGACTCCAAGGTGATCAGATATTGCAATGATGGGCTGGTAAAAGACTCAGAAAGAACGAAACCTTCTGCTTTTCACTATGCAGGGGGATTAAATTTAACAATTTTTTCCATTTTTGTGTAAGACTCATCAATTTATCTTCATATTTGAACTTCCCAATAGAACTTTGCCAAAACGGTAAAATACAGAGACTTCAACTGGTGCCTTTACTGAAAATCTTACTCATATAAATGCCTGATTGGGTCTGTTACTCCAGTAAGTTTCAAAGACTGAATGCCAATTAATAGATGTGGGCTCCTCTGTAGCCATCTATTTTTAATTCCATCAGAGAGGCTTAGTGTTAAACATGTGATGGAAGAAATGTTAGTCAGAGGAAAGCAGATGGGATAGCTAATTTTTCTTTCACAGTGTTTACACAATGATGAAATTTTTTTAACTCTCAGCAGAAAAACAAGAATATTCCACTCATATACAGCAATATTCCTCAGCAGGTTTTAGACAGGAAAATGCTAAGTTCTGATCTGGTTTTATCATTAGGTAGCCTGGCAATAGAATGTGCCAGTAAAGGTATGAATCTACAGTCAGTGCCAGTAGTCCCCAGGCTGAACACATTTTAGTGCACTCACCTGGAGCCTCCTGCTCCTTCACTGCATGTATGAGTTGCGCACAGAAAAAAAAGTACATTTTATGACTTTTTCCTTATATATATAAAAGAAGGCAAAGAGAAAGAAGCCCAGCCCAGATTCTGACCAGACACAGAAACTGAACAAAATATGCCAACCACGAGAACGGCTGTGTTGTGCCACTGAAGACGCCTGAATTTATCCTGAATTACCTAACTCCAAAAGGGAAAGCAGCATAGCTGTACCAGTGGTGTATGATGCCTATGAAGGAGCACTCACTAACCCAGAACAATCACAGAATAACCTGATTTAGGATACAAAGAGAGAACTTCTACATTTTCTCCATGCTCTGCTCTGTTAGCTTCCTTGGGACTGCAGTCAGCTGTATAAATTTATGGGGCTCCAGTAGAGAAGATGAAATGATTCACACCTCATAATAGTTGTTTCTAAGGTCTTGGATGACTCAATTGACTCTTATGATAACCTTCAAAATTAAAATAAGTTAGAAACTTGCATTTAAAAAAACATAGACAGAAATTCTTAAGTAAAACTTGTTAAAAAATATGTCATTTTAATAATAGTATCATCACATGTTGCAAATTAATGTTCTGTTTGCATATAATGATGCAGATAAGAAATAATCCCTACAGCTGCCACAAGAATAAAAGAATCTACTGCTCTGAAGGAGTTCTGCTGAATTTTAAGTCATATGGAACATGAACACTAAACCCTTGAACGCTGTGTAGAATAAAACCATGCCACCCACATGAGAAAGCCTCTTCAGACGTGCTAAATTCAAAAGGCAGGTAAGACAACCAAATAAACTCATTCAAAGTATGTGATTTAAGCACTTGATCTTCAGTAAAGAAGATGCCAACTACAACTTCTCAAAACCATGTTACTTATGGCTGAAGAACTCCCTTCAGATTTGTCTGCTGTGTCAAGAGAAATGCACAATGGAAAAACATGAATGAAGCTCACTCATTTTTCACTCTCAAGATCAGCAGAAGCAACTTCGTCTCTTCTGGAGAAGTGAAACAAGAAACCCTGAATTAACTTCAGGAATATTATGAATGAATTTATCAATTATCAGAGCTCCTGCCTCAGATATTTACTTATTTGCAATCATGTAAGAGACATACAAACTGCAATTTTTACTTCTTGATGAATATCATTTCAGGTTACCTATAAATGCGTTCTGAAACCCGATTTCCAGCTTTAGGGCAACATAAATCACAAGAGATGTCCTTAAAATCTTTCAGTGGTTGGGCATCATTTTAAGTTAATTCCAGATAAAAAATATTTAACCTTTTTCCAAAATTTCCAAAATAGAGCTTCGTGAACTACCCAAGGTATCTTCGTGATTAAAAGAATCACTTTTGCTCAACCTATTATTGCCATTAAATTGATATAGAATAGACATATTCAGTGCTGCTGCTTTCAGGAAAAGCTGTTAACCAGCTATAATACCTCCCAAATGGTTGATATCATAGTCTTTTAGTGCACAAGATTATTTAAGAGATAAATATCTTGTTGTCAGAACAATCAACACTACTGCAAATCCACCTCATTACTTTTAAGAGAGAAAAAATACAGTTCTGTCACCCCAAAAACTGTAACCAACATACACATTCTGTGGAGTTAATACACAATCATTTATAGACCTCCAAAAGTACCAAAGTATGAGGTGGTGATAAAAAAAACAAACCATGTTACATTTGCATCTGATAATTTTCCAAACACACAAGGATACTTTGCTGTACTTGGTGAATCAGTATTCTGAAACCACACTTAGGAGGAAGGGCTGGTTTAAAACAACTAAATCAGTTCCCTAAAAGTGAAATACTAGTACTAATATTGCTACTACTAATAAAAAAAAAAATCAATTAGCCCTTTGTGATATTCAGGAATTTATATCTGTACTTTTTTCCATGTCACTTTCTGACACTATATGAGAGAACTTGCATGAAAAATCTACTTACATTTTGGAAGGGGAATGAAGTGTCATATCTTCACCTGCTCATGTTTTAGTATGGTTTTGAATACTTAAATATTTCATTGTTCTTTATCTTCTGAATGACATGCTGCTGTCACTGCTATCTAATAGGATCTTGTCTTTCCTAAATCACTTTTGAGTATTGCGATTTTAGAGTATAAATTATAGTTCTAGAAACAAGAGACATCCACTGATGATAAACTCAATTGTGAAACATGTAAAACACCTTAAAAATCTGGAAGTTCCAACCATTTTTCCCAAGTACAATAAGCATTACATGTCTCACACAGTAATGTACCCTTTCCTGTGTTTCCACGTCTGTTCCATCCTTCCCTTACTTTGATGCGGCAAATTTTAACAATGTGCACTCTTTGTAGCCAGGATGACATTTCTACCCTGCCTGGAACAATGGGACCTCATGCTTAATTAGACTTTTACAGTAGTATCACCAATACTGAAGAGTGTAAACACTATATAGAGCCCCAAACAGTCCCAATGTCAACAAGAGGTGCCACATTTCTGAAGAGAACAAATGTTGTATGTCACAATGATGAAATATTATTTGTAAGTATTATAGTTAGTTCAAGGTCTTTACATGAGAATAAAACCTTAAAAATTAAAGCCATCAGGGATGGATTAAGAGGGATCCTGCAGATTAGGGATCTGTAAAATCATGAGGCAGAAGTGGACCAGCAGGCAGCATTTCTGGACAGGGCTGATAACTGCTGGCCAGCCACCCATCATAGAGAGCTTCACTTCTGTGTTTCTGAAGGAGTTAAACTACTGCAAGACTGAATATTGAATTTGGACACATGAAAAAAGAGGCAGAGTCCTTTGTATAGGTGTTCAGATTGGAGATAACTGTTTCTGACACTGAAAATTAAAATGTACTTAACTGCAGCCTTTGCACTGTTAGGGTAAGACTAAAAATATAGACTAGAATGGTTCCATTTTACTTCACAGCAGAAAACACAATAATTTTTACAAAATAAAAAAAAAAAAAAAAGAAACAACCAAACAAAACCAAACATTGTCAGAGGCAATGGTCCTAGGAGTGTTTCTGAATTTCTCAAGTACATGAATAAAAATATCCACTTTGTTACGTATCTTATGCCTCTACTATATCCATCATATCCTGTACCTTCTCTGGGCTTACATCAAGCTCCGAGGAACTCAATCTAAAGAAAACCTCACAAACAATGTAAACTAAATCTTGTATTCTACTTTATATTACAAATTAAACCCAAAATATTATTTCCAGAAATTCTCTGCACTAGATTTATCTAAAGGAACAAAGAGCAATAACCAAAATTGTGATTTTTTTTTTTTTTTTCTCACATAGAAGACATTCTCACAATCTTCAGGAATGTCACTGTTTGACAACTTTATGCTACCAGCTGTTTAGGCATCTCGGCCACTTTTAAAAACCACACCACTCCTTATTTAGATCTTTTGTTAGTGTAGTACTGGGAAACGTACTTCAGGCTAAAGGCTTTTTGACAGCTGGCAGTGTGCTGAATTAGTCAAAAAGCACACTTAGTAGATGTTCACAGCCTGTGTCTGATTTAGGGTTTTATATACACACACATATATAAAACTGAAAGGCTATTTTTGACATAACTTTCATCATGCTGATTTCAATTTTTATTTGAACACATCCTCAAAAAAACTTGCAGATGTATCATGATAGTAGCCACTAATACCTCACTGAATAAACACTCCTGCAAATCTCAGCTGTAAATATAGGTTAAGTCTTTATATTGTTAAAAGGGTATCTCCTTAAGTACATATTAGAATTCTGTGTGCATCTGCTTGACTAACATAAAACCTGTCCATATGCTGCTACAAGAACAATTTTATCGTGGAATTAAGTCAAACAGCCAGACCATAATAACAGAACTATGGGATATAAGCCATTTTTAATTGAACATTGCTACTGGCAGCAGAGTTAACCCTCTTATGTTCAGAATAAAATGACATAGATTTAGATTTTGCATTTAATAACAATTTATTTATCAGACACTCTCCTTTTGTAACCTTTTAAGTCTTTCAATTCCATCAGATTTTGAAGGGATAAGCTACTAATAAATGCAGTTTTATATCTATTTAATTTAAACACAGAAATAAGCAGGAATATAGTTACAGGAATTCCCCAGGAAAATATTTCTGTGGTTTAACTTCTAATCCGTTTTTACTTTGGGATTAATGCAGATAGCAACAAAGCATCAAAATGAGAAACAACCTGCATATTCAATTCAGGTATTCTAGTAAAACAGCATGCAGTCTGAAAAGTAAACACAAAGTATTTTCAGTTTGGTGACTGCTTTTGAATTTTTGTGTTTGAATATGAAACTTCACCAGTTTTACTCTTTCTAAATATTTCTTCAGAATACCTGATGTCTAACAACATGGAACTATATCAACACTACAAAAAGTAATTCAAACTTTGTGTGAAAGTCCATAAATACTCAAAACTACTGACAGCAATTAAACTATGAGGAATATGTACATATGTGCAGCTAACAACCTTTACAGCTTGATATATACCATGCATTTCTTAAGAAAACTGCATAAAGAACAAATTATCGAAAATTATTTTGACCAAAAAAAAGGAGAAAGATGATGAAAGATACTCAAAATGCTAATCTCTTAAATGCTGGATTGGGGCTTTTTCTCTGCACTGGTTTCTTAAAAAACAACCCACAAAGAAAAGTAACAAAAAATTGTTCCTACAGGTACTACAGTAGATATTACAACTACTATTAAAAATTACTGAAAAACTAATTCTAACATGAAAAATATACTTCAGTTTAAAGGCATAGAGAAATCCACTACATGCTGGTTGACATCAGAATCTGAATTAGGAGAGCTCATATTTATCTTAGTCACTGAGAATAATAAACATTTTGGAATCAAAATTAAGTCAGTGCTAATGGGGATGATATGCTGGGTGGAATATATTGCACCCGTTCTGTTGATATTAGAGTTCTACAGAGGAGAAAAAAACAGAGAAAAAATAGTTGTCCCCGAAGTGCATGTGTGTGACTCACAATGTGTGCAAGAAACAGACCAGTGAAGTGCGAATGTGCTGTTTATATCCAGCTCCTTTACAGAGAACAGATGCTTTAAGATTATTTTCAAATATATATTATTATATATATAATATAAAAATAAGATGACTGTAATACTGTGAGAAAAAGAGGCCAGATTTAGCTAATGATTTTGGTTCTAATTGTCCCTTCTATTTCCTCAAGCTACAAATGAATAATTTGCCTTTACCTTTCTGCCTAAGTAGGTTTGTATTCATTTGAGCTTCCTCCATCTGAAACATGCATTAATACTCCCTAATTATAAATGTGCAAGCATTCAGTGCTATTTTCAGTGTGGCTTCAACATACAAAGCTTTTGGTGTAATCTCTTGGTGTCTCAGTATCAGGTGCCTGACAACATAGCTGGAAATTTATGATGGCAACAGGGAATTATAAGGCTGAGACTATTTCTAGAAGTCCATCATTCCCTCTACATTAGTTGGCCCATACTATTTTCCCATAAGGAGCTGTATTCCACTTTTCTTGCTCCCACCTCCACATGGAAGACCCTTGAAACCTGTAATTTGGAGAACCTGAGGAAATAGTGCTGCAAAATAGCTAATCGCATTTTGCATTGTTTGCAGAATTTCTGCCAGGCTTAATGTTTTCTCTTGTTTCAACAAGAGCATAAGTTTTCTTTCAATCAGTAATTGGTTTTCGATGCACTCCATTCTATCAACTAGAAGATATGGATAGTTAGAAGTACCAACAGAGGTAAACACAGAACATAATCACCATAAAATAGTGCTCGAAAGGCTGTTAAGTATGCAATTTTTATTTAGTAGCAGATTACAATGAATTAGTTTGTTGCCTTAATAAAAATTGCTTTTATTTCAGGAGTACTCATTAGGACATCCTGTTGATGCATATAGAACTCTGCTATATATAAACTGTGAAGTTGGATGGGGCTTATTAGCTATTGCAAGTCTGGAGATACATAATTTTCCTCACAGGTATTATCTGCCTTTATGTCTTTCCAAATTTTTATAATTTGACCTGTGCTAAATAGAAGAATCTGAGCACTAAAGGACATTTGACTTGATATATTCAGTATCAGATCAAATTTCAGACAGTGTAATTCTCCCTCTGGAGCACTTCCCCATGACTTGCTGGCATTGTCACAACACCCATCACCAGCTCTTGAAACAGAACAAATGTAATTTGTACTAGTTTTTCCATTAGTTGTACTCTACAGTATTATCCAGCTTTAAACTTCATATTCTATCTGCAGATTTTTACTCCCATGGAGAGTCAACTACTGTAGTAATAGAGATATTACTCTATTACTGGAAGCCAGGCTGTCATTCTTTGTGTAAAAGGGTCACAGCTGGCACGCACAGAAAGTCTGCAGTATTTATGCAGAAGTTTCTTCAAATACATGCACAAATACATCAGGGAGGAGCAAAACCAGAAACATGTTCCTTCCTATTCAGACTGATGAAGGTAATCTTAAAATCAGAGGGAGGTCTATTATATCGTTGTTCTGCAGTCCCAGGTCAGCCTACAACAGTAAAAACTCTCATAGATTACAGAGTGGGCAGAACACTGTTCTTTAACCCATCTAAGAGGCTCGGAGTTCAACTGTTGCATTTAAATATGCAGTAAGCATATGCAGTATAGATTTTGTTTGGTTTTCCAAACATCATATGTGAAGTTGGCCAGAACTTGCCAGCTCAAGTGAGACCGAAGAACTGGTCAATTTTCTGCAGCCTCAGAGGAATCCCAAGGTTACTAGGAATGCTGTAGAAACTAAGGTTACTAGAGCGTTAACTACATAGATAACAATATATGATGGAGGTATCATTAGGAGCACTTGCTGATTTTGTTATTTTTCACATCTGCTGCTTGCTTCCTTATCACTGTTGCCCTTTTATTGTTGCAAGTGAACTCCTAAAGTTGTTTTTCACCTGTCTCTATCTATTGTATTTTCTCTGGCAAGAAGGAAACCAACTTTGTTCAAGAGCAACTGCCTCATCACAGAAAGGTTGCATTAACTAGAACACCATCCTCAGCACGTGATATTTAAACTGGTTTTCAGAAATAAATGAAAAAAGCTTCCCAAAAAAATCACAAGGTTTTTTAATCTCTTCTTGACTTTCACTGCACCACAAGGCCAGTTAAAGTCCATTTCAAATTGATGGTGACTCATGCTCCAGTTCCCTTATCAAAGAAATACTTCGGCTGAAACTGCAATTCACTGCTGACAGTGATGAGGACAGGAATATCATTGGCAAAGGTCTTCCCATTAAATTTAGGACATAGCTGGATTAACGGAACCATTCCTGCCCTCTTAGTTATCACTTCTTGCTTTCTGCAAACATTCTTACACGTTAAAGCACTCTTTGTGATTATTAAAACTAAAACAGGTTTTTCCTTACAAAAGAGGTTGGCACCTGTACTCGTCAGGGAACTCTGATGGCCCAAGTTCTAAACACATTCCTGCATTGTGTTTAGCAGAGGCAACTTTCAGCAGATGACACTCAAATTCACAGTAGAAAAGCTGATAGTTATACTGAACACCGATTTCCTAAATTTAGCCTTAAGTACATGCTGCGCAGGAAATAGGATGTGTTTGGGCAGGAAATTTTGGGATGTCTCATTTAAGAAATGTGTTAAGGAAGAAATTTTACCACTATTACAGTATTTTGTAAGTCCAAGGACACAGCTAGTACTCAGAAGTTTTTCTTGCAGTAAAACAAATACTGCAAGTGAAATAGAATGTATCGCTGACTTAATGTATGCACTGTGAATTCATATATATACCCCTTCCCTAAGCACAGTTTACTTGTCTCCTGAGGAAGCAGTGGAATATATGTAATATATTACAATAGTGGATTCAGCAGAACATTTAGAAGGCTACCTGATCAAGCAGATGGATGAATAGCTTAGAGAGACAGTATTTAATTTAAAGCATGCTCACACTCTTAGAATTGCAAGGGGGCATTTTGGTAGACTCACACTATCTGGTGCTATTTCTACCTTCACAGCTGAAAGCAAAAAAAAAGACTTTGTACAGAAGTCAGTGCCATAGAGCAATGCATTATTCAGGTATCCATATTGGTGCTGGACACAATATAAAGACATTAACAACAGTATCTAAATACAATTAGAAGAACTAGCACTTCATGCCTCGTATGCATGCCATTTACTAATTGTTATATTAAGCTGTGAGACCATCCTGTATCCCGCTGTGGCTTTGTACACATGCATTGCTGAATTCTCTATGGAACTTCTAGCCTCATTCAATACATTTTTTTAATATCTACTAAATCCTATTGCTCTGAATGTGAATAATTGTCTTTTACAAGAAATTCTGAACAACAGAAGTGTAAAACTGATTTGCACAGAGAGCAAATGTAAACACAGTGTTAACAAAGGCAACTTCTAGGAGGAGGTAAGATGTGCAAATAACAGGGGAGCCAAGTTGAGATTGCTCAGTATCTGTCTCTCTACAGCTGATACAGAGTGCCTACTCTCCCATCTGTCTCAAAACAGATATATCCATTTGGGAGGTATAATCTATAAATATAGACAACACCACTCTAACAGGAAAAGTGTCACAACAGACATATTAATGTTCTCATAGGTACATTGGTCTAGTTTAGTGTCAACAGCCAAGTCCTATTCTGTGGGCGCCCTGGAAGGGTGCCGCCTAGGTTCTGGCTTCTCCCATGGAAGTACAAGGACCAGGTGTCAATCTACCCCAGTCCCACTCCCCTAGCCACTCTTTCCCTGTCCTCCCATTGGCCCTCATACCCTGGCCCCTCCTACATACCACCCCCAGGCCCTCTCTCCCCGCCCCTGCCTTCCCAGGAAAAACTCCTGTACACTCCCAGTTGTTGGTTCTTCATCTCTGCCCCTCCCAGCATGTGGATGGGCGTCAAGGTCCGCTGCTGTGTAGGCGTCGATCTCTGCCTCTAATAAACCTCAGCTGGGAACCCCTGAAGAACCGCTCCTGCCTCCGTAGCCTTATTTCCAATGGCTGCGCGTGCGAGAATGGCACGCCCCCTCCGCTCTGACTGGAGCGCCTTCCGCCGTGGGGACACCTTCAAGAAGGTTGAAGTCTGTGCCTGTGCCGCACCACTATTCTATTCCTACATGCTGTCAGACTGTAATATAAATAGATTTTAATTCTTGTGGATCTGAACAAGGTGGTGCTAAGGATGGAAAGAACAGGATGGTCAAACTATGCCTTCTAAAGTTAATAATGACTACAGTCTACCTTAGACCTTCTTTGAAGAAGTAGTGCATACCGTAAGTTTGTTGTCACTCTATCCACATATAAAATAAAATTATGCTGATGCAATTATTCATTAAAAACCCCATTTATTTGCTTTCATATGCTGTTTTATAAATGAGTTTCATATGCTTTTGCTCCTACATATTATTTTCTTATTAGAACATAGGGAATTCATAGGAAGGCCAATAGTGTATTAATGTTACAGACACTAAAACAGTGGAAATGTCAGAATTATTAGCCTAACTTTAACTACAGAATAGCATCAAGGGAAAAGATATTATATAAATTTATTTCCGTCCTCCCGTTGTCTTGACAGTTAATCTACAGCAACACCTACTTCCTATCAGCTAATTTTACCAACACATCAAAAAAACGCAACTTCAGAATACAAAGAAGCTTAGGGGCAGAAGTGGGGGATATTGTTGGGAAATGAGGCTGTATCTGATGATTAAGAACTAAAAATATACCAAATATAAGGAGGAAATGGTATCAGAGTAATGAAAACTGAACACTAGTTGCTTAGTATGGAAACACTGCACTGTTGCAGAGCAGGATATTCAAGAGTGTAAATCCAGTTAGTATATAAAAAGTCAGCTTTCATTTTTTAATACAGTTGCACAGGTCAGTTTCGTCTGAGATAAATAAATACTTTTTTAAGTTAAAAATAGTATGACTTTGAAACACAAGGAGGCTTGCTGGAGATCAGCTTGCCTTGTAACTGCACAGCATCTCACACAGTCTGAGCAGCAGGAGCTCAGTGCAGCTGTGCCAATGCACTATGCGGAGACAGTGAGCATGCTCTGTCTCTGAGAGAAACTCTCATGGCATCCAGAAAATGACCAACAAAGTTATCACTTTTATGAAGTGATGGGCAGAGAAAGACCTGCCCCTCAGCTTTCTCCTGAAATATAATTTGACCTAAAATTTAATAGTACAAATCTCTTAGAGCTGTGTCCTTACCTCAGAATATATATATATATATACACACACACACATTTTAAAGAGGCGGATTATTATGTAACTGTATAAATACTACATATATTAATAATTTAGGACAGAATTTATTCTGCAAAAGAAAATAAACTCTGACTTTGTGCTCACCAATTATAAGTTTCCCTTAAAATCACTGCAGTGGACTCAATTATTCCAAAACAAAATTAAGAGAACTGCCCATAATTCTACATATTTATTCAATTAAAAAAAAACCACATTAAAAAATTAGCTACTTTGACATTTAAAAAAATTGCTAGAATTAATTTAACATTTCCCTGTGTCCCTGAAGTACCCCATAACCAGTATCTATGATACTGCAGGCATAAAATTAATTCATAATTATGAATAATTGATTAGATTCTATACATTGGTGTAACTGACTCCTAGCAGGCCAAGTAAGTATGTGAACAATATTCTACTATTTAAATACTGAAAATGAGAAAACAGGGCCTCCATGTTTTATATTGTAAAATAACCACATGCAGATTTGAGGGTGTTTGGATTTGGGAAGAGAAGTTACTGATTTTCTTTGGTTCTTGGTACATATGGAATGTCAACAGAAGAGCATAGTATTTACTTATAGGAAGCTTTTCTTAGACTTTCTTTTCCCTACACTGCCAATTTCCAATTATATTTTTAATGTAAGAGGCAGAATTTATAATTTGGCTTGACACTAAAATGCATCTGTTCAAGTAAAGTTGCAAACTAGAAAAGTCTTAGCAGCTTATCTTGCACTAGAAAATACTGATATACAGATAGGAACAAATAAATTAACTCTATGGGAAAGGCCAACAGAATAGTTTTATTACCATATTAATTGCAGACCTGAGTGTCTGCATTAGGCAAGGAGATAAGTTCATTATTTTACAGAGACATGCCCCAGAGAGTCTTCTTTTTTAATCTTTATTTTCCAGGGAGACTTGGCATTTGGAAAAAAA
>WEKY01045557.1:7951-19052 GCA_013390045.1 Picathartes gymnocephalus | reverse complement strand
AAAAAAAAACCAACCAAATTCCAAACCCCTCAAAACCCACTGTTCTAAGAATTAAAACATGTTAGAAACTGTCCATATCAGTGCACCATCACTGAAGAAGCTTAAGGTCAAGCAAATGTATTATTCATTCACTATTATGAGCTATGTGCTCTTTCTAAATGTAAATTACACTCTGTAATTATTTTTCACTTTTAAAGAGTATCATTCATAAAGCCAATTAAAATGATATGATTAAAATAATCAAAATTCCCGTACAACATCCCAGAGGGCAGCTGCAATGACATGATAAATTACACAAGTCTAGCAGTTCAAGACTTTATATAGATTAGAAAGAGGTCATCAACTCCAGAGAGTGACAGAGTGCAATTCTGTCAAAGAGAAAATCAAAGCAACTTGTTTGCTGATTTTTTGGTGGGAATGGGGGGGAATACTAATGCTGTAATCACAGCCTGAGTGTAGGGAAGCCATAAGTATGATCTTGTGGAAGACTCTCTCTCTCCCTGTTCTGGAAAGCTTTAAACACACAGCATGAGCAATGTAAATACCTTCCCCACTACTGCACTGAAACACTATCAGCATGAAGCACTGAGTGAGTCAAACATAAACTCCTCCACCACTAAACCTGGAGATGCTCAAAGTTGTCTAGTATCTATAGAAATCAAACTTACATCAACTTGGGACCTAATCTTCACAGATGGAAAATATTCATAATGAGTTCTAAAATTTCCCTTCTCAGCTCCAATGGCCTTGACAGACCTGTGGTCAGACTATGCCTTCATGAACTCAGAATAAACCCCTATTCTGGCCATGTTTTTGTAAAACTCTTTTTCCAATGATGAATACATTTCAGCTTATGATCCTGCAAGGTTCTCACTGTTATGCCTTTGTTTCAGTAAGTTTTTGCTTCTATTTTAACATAAGAAATTTTTTTAGAGATAATTGAAAATTTCTTCTTAACTTCTATTATCCCATGTGTCCACCTGATGGGACCCAAATTAGACATTTACATAGCTTTACTTTTTAAGAAATATTAATTTGAAAGAAGGTTGTACAGTGAAACATCCTTTGAAATAATTTTGCCTTTTAAAATGGACTAGAGGCGAATATAGGCAAACAGAGAGCTCCAAGGTAGTTCCTATCATCTCAGTACACATCAACACTCTGTTTTCTTACCTATGTATCTGTCTACCTTCTCCCTATCCTCTTGGCTGTTTTCAACACTTAGGTCATATGCTCACACAGGTAAAGTTTTGAGAATCACTCACAAATCATGATTTTGAGTTTAGGGAGTTGGCAGTTTTCACTCTCCTAGCAATTACAAGGTATATAATATTCCAGATGCTGCATAGAAAAAGCATGAAAACACCACACAGGATTAAGTGCTTGTAGAAAAGGTTCTCCTAAGCCTACAAAATTATAGGGTTACTCCTGAGAGGCTCTGCATTTCTGAGCTATATACTTTGTGTCATCTTACTGCTTCTGCAGGAGGCGTAGGTGTAAACACAGCTCTTGCCACTCCATTACTGTGCACCCCTTGTTTGCCTGGAAGAATGAAAAAGTGAATTACCTAAATTCTAGTGCAGCTTTCCATTCGAAATACTGCCAGTTCTCTGAGGAAGCATGTGGCATTTTACAGATGCTCCTGAGTTTCAGCTTCAGCTCAACCTGACATGTCGCCTCCAGACAGCAGACATTTGCTGGGAGACTCAGAGTAATACACTTGAAACTTTTCTTTGGTAACACTGAAAGGTCTACAAAGTAAAAAAACCTGTGTTATCGCTCAGCATCAGTGTGATTCTTTAAGAAGTCCTATTTGATCAAATGAACGTGCTCTGAAAAGACATACCTATTTAAAAGCATTGCAAAATGTTTGTATATGAACAGAAATTACTTTTCAGAGTCAAGCAACAGGATCTAAAAAATAAAAGTGTGTATAAAATATATTATTTAAGTGCTCAGAAGAGTGAGAATGCTCTTTATAATCCCTTCTCTCCAATCCCTCCCGTTTTTATTTTGAGCTATAATGCCAAAAAAAGCCTGTTCTTCTCATTTTGAGGCAGAACACAGCTCTCTTATTTCATATCACAGGTACATTTCCCATCAAAAGGCAATTTGTTTCTCACAAGGCTCAAAATAAAACTCAAAAAACAACCAAAAATAAACTAAAAAAAAAAAAAAAAAAAAAAAAAAGAAAAAAAAAAAAAAAACAAAAAAAAACCAAAAAAAAAAAAAAAAAAAAAAAAAAAAAAAAAAAAGAGGAAAAAAGAAAAAAACACACCCCACAATTACACCACATTAGATCCTCATTTGCTTTCTGGACTCTTTGTAAAGCTCACACCAGCACACAGGTGCACCAGTTGGACCAGCTGGAGTGCTGGCAGAATACACTTTTTCCTTCATTTGGGATGATATCCTGCTGATAGAAGTGAAGCTCTAACATCCATCAAGATGCATAAAAAAGCACAGTCATAATCATTCTCCTGATAATCTCTAATTGTGGTGCTCTGACAAAATGAAATTCGTTTCAGCAAAGAGCAGAGCCTACTGCTTCATAAATTGGGCACTGTTGTCTTTTTCTTTCATTTTTTTTCCTACAGAAGTGCTTTATGAAGCCTGAAAACCATTCCCCCCTGTGTGAACTTTGTAACACTGAAATTGCCCCAGACATTTGCAACCTTTTCCTCATTTGAGGAAAAGCACATACACGTGTTCTGCAGAAATAAAGAAGGGCTGTAATTATTGAAACTGGTTTGTGTGAAATGCAGCAGGGTAGTGACCAGGTGTTCTGGTCAGCTGCTTCCCAGGGCAGTTTTGGAGGGCTGTGCTACAGTGCGTTACAGGAGAGGATGCCATTAGAGGGCAGCCTTGGGTTTCCCCTGGGTGGAAGTCTATAGGCCAACATGTGAGTCCCAGTAGTTCTAGGATTTCTGATGGTAGGTAGAAGAACGCATTTCAGCTTCTTAAAATACAATAAAAGCTTTACAGGATATATTTTGCATTCTGTGAGGAAAAACAATATGTATAGTATGGTTTGAGGAAATTTGTAGTGTATGGGCAGGAGTAACTTTAATAATGTAAAAGAAATCTCTTTCATTATTGAAAATTTCCATTGGTCATTTCACCTTAAAGTCTGAGCAAATTATCACTGGAAATTAAGTAAATCCTGCAATAGTACAAAAGTAATCACAGAAACTTCCATGTGAATATATTATAAAAATAGATAAATTGGGATTCCATAATAACAATCTTTCTCAAATCAGTCTGAGACTGGTTTTACTCTATGAACACATAACATTATCTTAGTTATTTTAGGTACCTAGATAATTTAGGATTTTTTTTTCAATTACAGCTTAATCCAATTGTCTAATGGGTAACATCTTTGTATTACTTATAATTAAACAGAGACATTCTGTAGAAATTAGGAAAAATGTTGTTTATTACACGTAACAGCTACATTATATTTAGCACATTAAATTCCATGTCAATTCTGTGCAAAAACCCCTAAAGATTTTGGCTGTAATTTTCTTCATCGTATTATGTAACTCTTTGACACTGCATTGCTTTCCAATTACTCTGCTGAAGTACAGTTGTCTGAAACATATGTCCAACCTTTTCAGCTGTGTGAGGGTTGTTCGGTACAGTAATCTCCATCAGTTTAGTCAATTTAACAATCCCCACTGATCTCTTCACGTAAAAGGTTTAAGGACTTGGAGCTTAGGATCCTCCTCACTGTTAGCAGCAGAAGCTCATTCAAAGCATTCTTTTACTCTAGGTGAAACTAATCCCTTGTCAGAAAGTAAACAAAGAGTTTTGCATTTCATACAGCTAAACAAACATGCATAGAATGATGACAGAATATCAAAGCAAACCCATAAATAACAGTCCCAGAGGGTTCCACTCAGATTTGAGCTGAATACATAAGGACTCTCAAACTGCCAAACTGGCCTAGACATACAAAAGCACCACGACACAAATACAGGGCAATGCTTAAATGACTGGCCATAGGTCTCTGCAATACACACACGAAATAATAACGAGGCGGAAGGTGTGTTTACCCAGATCCTGGTAAGAAAAGCACCGTTTGTAGTGCATAAACACGTGAGCAAAGTAAATTTATTCCCTCAGGGAACACACTGGCTGTAAGATATCTCATTTGTTGGACCTCCTTAACCTTGTTTCCTAAGCTCATGATTCCACCAGCCAACTTCTACCTTTGTCTCTTGGTATTTCTTCATTTGACTGCACAAGAGCTTGGCAGCTTTTGGTACACCAAATAAGCCTGCCCTGGAAGCTACAACATGGTTGGAGCACTATGATGCACTTTAATTTTGTAATACCAATAATAATTATTTAAGGGAAAAAAAAAAAAAAAAAGGNGATGTGAGTTTTTTGTTTTGAAGTTTAGCAGCAGAGTATTTAAAGTATGGGGGAAAAAAAAAAAAAGGAAAAGCAAGCCAAACCAAAGCATTTCTAGACATCTAGTCAGGTTTTACAGTATTAATTGTTTTTTTTTAGCTTACACAGATTCCAGAGAACTTTCCCAGATATAAGGCTTCTGGTAGTAATAATCACTATGACTACCTTTTGAATGTCTGAAAAATTCACTGCATTACATTTGGAAATAAATCAGAATAGACATCCTGATCTGAAGTACAAACGCTATCATTAAAAAAAAAAAAAAGAAAAAAAAAAAGGCAGAACAAGTGGCACTAATTCAGAGAAGTGACCTTGCTCAGTGGATGCCTGGGATGGCACCCCTTGGACTCCTGTAAGCCTGCAAGCTTTCAGACTCAGCTGACAGCTGTTTTACCAATAGGATAAGACAAAATTAAAAAATCAAATACTAAGCTTCTAGTATGGGTACTCAAAAGGCATGAACCATATGCAGAAATGAAAGATGGGTCCAGTGGATTGCAAGGTGAAAGTTTCTGATATTTTCTTTCCTGAAAAGGCACCAATATGGCCGAAAAGCTGACTTATACTACTTGTGAGCAGCTGAACACAGGGACTTCAGCTAAGAAAGACAACTTGATTCATCGTTTATCAGATATGGAAAGCACTTATGTATAGGTGACAGGTGACAGTGTTTTTTTCTGAACCAGATTCAAGCCAAAGAGAGGATATGCAGATGGGAAAAACAGAGATGGGCAAAAATTAAAATGCTTAGCTGAGTGATTAAACACTACCTTGTCTGATACAAAATATACAAACATTTTTCTAATGTTAATATCTATACTTTATTGGTCAATATTACACTATATTGCTCACTCTTTCACATAATATCATGCTAATATTTCAATTAAGTAACTTTTAAAGATATAGACTCATGACAACCTCCAAAATAATTTTACCACCATGTCATGGGAAAAATAATGGAGAGAACTGGATTATTTTTTCATTCTAACAGTAACACAAAAAAGTTCAAAATTCAGGTCAATACAACAATTTATGAGTTTACTTTCATTAGAGGACAGAGTTAACTAATATATTTACTAAATTTTGATGTCTTCAAAAATTGGAAAGTGAAATAAAGTACATGTGTAATGAAATATTTAGTTCAACGTAAAGCATATTTTATGCTTCCTTCTCAACTAGTTTTTGTTCACCCAGTCCTTGTTTTGTATGAGAAGCGGTTTCATAACACATTCAGTAACACTCTCTAAGAATTCTACAGGGCAATAAAAGGATTTCCCACAGCTGCAGCCATCAGCAAAACCATATCTGTGAATTAGACCATACTGAAGTGTGGATCTGTGTTGTTCTAAGCATTAGAAGGAGGGTGAATTTGTATGTTCCCGCTAGTCCTCTATTTTCCCACCTCCTCAAAAGATGACAATGAAAGTTGATCCTTTCCTATTTAATTCACAATCCTGGTATTTTCCATGCATGTATTCACAACTGAATCAATGCACAATAAATTGAGAATCAGAATTACAATGTCTAATTTAATGTCTAATCCTGTTATTTCTTTTTATCCATGGCAATTATGTTCCTGTTAGCCACTTAGTATTAGACATGCTTTGCATTTAATTCTCTTTGGCCTAGAGTGGACTCTGAATTTAATTCTTGTGATAGCAACACAATTGGATTAATTCATGTAATTCTGCCATTCAAGAGAATCACATACCTTAATTATAACAAACTCACAAGGTCTGATCACTATACATGAGATGCCAAGCAAGCCTGACACCCCTTAATCTACTCAGCTATTTGATTATATACACGTACATGACCATGATGCTCTGAGGCCTCTGTTTCATACACTGGAAGCATAGTTCATCATATTTCAAAATCTGATCAATAAAATTTTTGGATAGAATTTTTTAAAATGAGATATTGATCATAATTTATAGCAACCACTCACAAGACAGGAGGGAATGGCATGAAGCTGTGTCAGGGGAGGTTTAGGTGAGATACTGGAAAATATTTTTCACTCTGAGGGTGGTTGGGCACTGGAGAATGCTCTCAGGCACTCTTGGGGTGTCCTGTGCTGGGTCAAGAGCTGAACTTCAATGATCCTAGTGAGTTCCTTCCAACTCAGGATATTCTATAATTCTGTGATTTTTTTTTTTAATCAGACGATGTAGATCTCTGAAAAAATCAACTCAGTATAATCACACAAAGGAAAAAGTCTTTGTATTTGAATTTATCTTTTTCAGATTTTTAAAAAACTAATTATAGTCTAAAACATGGCAAAGAAATTTTGGAGACAAACAGTAATTGCATCAGCAAACTGCTCCAACAGCTTTGGAAATAGGCACATTATTTATATGCACAGGATTCAGTCTGGGTTTACCTCTTTACAATCAAATTTCCTCCCATTCCGTTAATGTTTTTCAATAACTATTAGGTATTACATACAAGGTATCACTACATGATGCCAGATTATCCCACATCATTGTATCTCTGTTTCTCTATATTTCGTTGCCTTTACCGTCTCTCAAATGTGCCTTAGAATTGAGTGTTCCCTAGATATTTGTCTCTTGTATTGCATTTCTAAAGCACAGGCTCTAGAGGTTAGTGTGTTTTTCCCAGCATCTATTGATACTGAGAGCAATATGAAACATATCTACAAGTCCATTCAGAGAATTTGATAAGTCTTTGTGTACTTCAATCTAAAAACCATCTACAAAAATGTCTCCTCTTTCCAGAAAATTGGAAAGTCACATTAAAAATAGGACTGCTGCAGTTCTTTTTCTGTGCTGGGTTTTGCCAATCTGTCTCATGTCCCCAGAAAAGGCTCTATGGAGGAGCCTTTTCCTTCAAGTTTTTCTACAAGGAAAATGCCTTGCCTCTTCCTAACTAAGAAGTCACAAATGAAATTAATATTCCTTGGTGATGTTTCCTAAGGAATTTGTCACAGCACTGTGGGTAAAAGCAGTCTCTTTAAGTGGGATTAGTTTTGCATAAAACTTGAAAACAAGGTTATCAGTTTTAAATGTGATACAGAATAAAGACCACATTTTATGAAATGGTTTTATAGATTTAAAAGAATTGATGGAGTCCTTTTGAAGTCCTAATTACACTGGATTATTTATATCCCTGACTTTACAAGCAGTCCATTAATAATAGCACTATGTTGCAACTGACCAAGCGCTACTTGATTTTCAGAGGGAACTTTGCTCTTACAAGTCTTTCTGAAGCAGCACGGCCCTGTCAACAATAACTCCCTCCCTCTATTTCTCATGCTGATGGACATCTAGTTGCAGCAGCTCTGCTAACTCCATTTTTGGTATCAGTACACAGGGGAAAAATGTCTCAGGAAAGCTAATCACAAGTCATTTCTAAATGAAAATAGTGACATTTAAAGCAGTAAAGGAAGTCATGTAGTCAATGGCCCTACTCCCTTCCCTTCACATCTTCAATCTAAACACATCAGAAGATTAAAGGATGGGGAAAAGGGCATTTTCATCTAATTCTACCTCTGAAGAATGATGGAAAAGGAAGGTCAAGTAAATTCCCTGAGTCTATGTGAGAAGTTTGTAACAGCTTTTCGGGTTCACAGCTCAGTGGCTCAATTTAACTGATTCAAAAAGCCAGTCTGTTTAAGTAAAACATAAGTTCAACCCTTTACCTTAGATACATTGACACTATCTCAAAAACACAGAACAATTTACTGTCTGATGTCCCTCAGTTTAGTTTGTGTGTATATTACAACTGACACCAGCAGCAGCAGCTAGAATATTTGTGTTCTTTATCGTGTTAGAGGGGAAACACAACTCCAGATCTCCACAGCAAGTAATCACCTGAAATAATAATTAGTGCCTGTTTCCTTGTCCCAGCAAAATGGTGCCCCACTTTGAGGCCACCCTCAAGAAGAAGGAAAGGATATTTTTTTCAAACTATTGCAATAATGGCAGTTTCTGTGGGTGAACTGTGAGATGGAAGAAGGAGTAAATGAGAAACATTCAGGTTTTGGACAGACAGCAAGACCTGCTCTTGCATAAGAAACTCATATTTTCCGATCAGGCTGCTGAAGTGGAATAAAAAATCCAGAGTGTCTAAAAGCTCCAAAAAATGGCAAAGGTGTTGGGCAGATTATCCATGGGCTGCTGGATGTTTCCAAAGTAACACAGCTATTTTGTCTTGTAGGACATTCGTCAGGTCTAACGATACAAAATGGTGTGAACGGAAATCACCACAGCCAGAGTTCAGTGGGATGTCATGCACAGCTCTGTAACTTGTCCAGCTACAAGGCTGAGGCTCTCTGTTTCCCACATCATGGAGCTTTCCTCCTGCAGGTCTTGCACATCAATAATGGTGTGTTCAGCAGAGCAGCACACTGCACTGCACATTGTTCTGGAATGTTTCCCCTGTTTTCTGCATGTCCCTTATTCAAACAATTGAACAACGCAGAAGAAGGGCAGAGCAACTGCTGGTAACACAGACAGACCGGCCCATGCCCAAGAGAGAAGCACAGAAGTATAGTAGTTTGTCTATAGCAGGTATGTGCTTCTTAGAGGGGAGGAATCTGGAGTAGGGAGGACAAGATGGGAAAGAGTGGAACAACTGTGCATCTGATGAATATTGCTTTCTTCCAGAAAAGGTCATATAGTTAAAATTTAGAAAAGAAATACAAGAAAAATTGCACTGTGATCTAAATTAAGAAAATGGAAAAGTGATTGAGAAGTAATTTTTTTTTTAATTGGTTCTGTTGTTCTAATTAATATAAGAAAATGCTTTCTACCTAGAGCATGGCTTCAAGTATGTAATAACTTCAGTTTCTTCAAACCATGAGCTTTGTCTCATCAGTCTCATGGCCACTTCACTCTAACTTAGCTGTAGTATCAGTGCCTGGCAATAAAACATCCTGTTAAGCAAATAGTGTCACAATATTCCAACTCTAAAAACTTTTAACATTTCCATGCCCTTTTATGTTGGGATGGAAAATGGTTCATTAGATAAGTCTAAAGATAATGTCCTTTCCAAATATCTGTTCTCAGAACAGCATGTAAGGAGTGTAGTTGGAAAAAGCAGTAAGATGAACAGAGAACATGGGAGGAGATCTGTACAACTATTCCATCAACAGAAACTTGATTGATAATAATGTAGCAAGTAGGTTTAGACTGAGAGGAACCGGTGGATTGTTTTTCTTCCAAAAAGATTCAAAGTGCTCTCACAGATCAAAGTGTTTCTTTTTCTCATAGAATTTTTACTTTTGAATTCCTAGTCTGATAATATGCAGTGAATTAGAATTTTCAAGCCTAAATCAAAATACATAAGAGTGATCATAAGTGAGATAAAAATCATATACTGATTATTCTGGGCAGTTTTGTTGCATGCACTGAATTAGATGAAAAAAACACGCTAGGAGTAGTGCTAGCAAGCTTCCCACGTAGATGTTGGAAAGCTTTTTGCTGTTTAAATAAAACTGCCTGTTCACACAGTGTAGAATAGGAAAACCATCTACTGAAAAAAAGTTTTATACTGTTTCATTTATCTATTAATGTTACGTTTTTTAAAAGTGTCTTTAAAGGCAGGCATATTAGGCCATGACTAAGACACATATTCTGTGTGCAATTCCAAGGGTACATTTAATATAAAGAAAAAAAAAGTTTCTCAACTCTATGCACTAAAACAAGGAAAATATGCCATACAAACAACATGCACAAGCTATTCGCACACAGAGAGGGGTAAAAATATTTGGTCTTTCTAGGTCATTCATCTAAAATACTTTTCATAGGTGCTAAAGGAAAGTGGACATGAGTTCTGAGAAGGAAAAAATAGCAAGAGAGATATTCAGTAACCTGAAAAATTCCATGGATTGGTTCTGTAGTCCTATATTGTTATTAATAGCATTATAAAATAAATTGAAATATTGGACTTTATCTTTTTTGGATTCAGGAGAGATAAAAAAAGCTCATAGCCTATCGTTTAATATTTTGGTTTGTATTTATGGCATGCAAAACAACAAAACCCTTTCATTGCTCCTGGACCACAAAGACCCTCTAAGGAGAAGCAATCTAACAGAACAAGTCTGTTCTTAGGACAAGTTTCAAAGAAGGGAAAAACTTTGACAGTTGAAATCACTAGAAGATGTTTCTAATTCCTAAGAAAGGATGATAGATGTTTGTAAATTCTTCATCTTGCTGTGTATATTGTTCTTTATACAATACTACTTGTGGAAGTACATATGAGTTTTATTTTTTACTTCTTTTTCTAGACATAGATGCCCTTTGGCAGAGTGAAACTGCAAGTCAGAAGACGTAGCTAAGAAAGTCAATAAATCACAGATCCATGCTGACCACTTTGTCTGCTTTTTTTCCTGATACTATCCTGCATTCATTCTCCCTCTCTTAGAAAAAGAAAACTAGCTATTTTGCTTAGCAGTAGTTCCAGCATTCTTTAATTACCAGTAAGTTCCCAACAACACTGAAAATAAAGTACAGTTCATAGCTGCCTGTTTATTGTTGTGGTTTTGCTCCTTGGCAATAAACAGAAAGTTTATTATCCTTCATATCTTTTGGAGCTCTTCAAGAATCACTTAGAGTTAGTTGTAATTTTTCCAGCTAGGAAGACAGATATCAGATATTTAATCTGATACTCAAAAAAAAAAAAAAAAAAAAAAAATTCACCAAAAAAAGGGAAAAAAGAAAGGGCA